>BQNB010040876.1:0-47114 GCA_026074375.1 Tanacetum coccineum | reverse complement strand
ACTGCCAGACTTAACTTAGTACTGCCAGACTTAACTAATACTACCAGACTTAACTGTTATACTACCAGTATTAAGTCTTTTACAATCTATTTTCCAACACGTTTGATTCGGCCGCACCATAAGGTGCGTGTGGTTATTCACAGGTTAGGGTGCGTTTTGGGTGGCAGTCACCGCATAGGGTGCGTTTGGTTTCGATAACAAGCACCAGCAGGTGCGTTTGGCTGTAACAGCCCAAATGGGGTGTTTGTTTCTGGGTTTTGACACGGTACGGGTGCGTTTGATTTTGATAGAAACATCGAAAATGGTGCGTTTGGCTGTTCTTAATAGCCCAGGGGTGCGTTTGGTTGTGATAAACGCCACATAAGAGTGCGTTTGGTTTAGTAGATTAACAAAAGGGGTGTTTGGTTGATTGTGTAACCGCACAAAGGTGCGTTTGGTTAGGCAGAATCCGCACAAGGGTGCGTTTGGTTGGGCAGAATCCACACAAGGGTGCGTTTGGTTGGACAGAATTGCAATAAGGGCGTGTTTAGTTTTAGCAAAAATACACTAAGGGTGCGTTTGGTTTATCAGAAACGACATAAGGGTGCGTTTGGTTTTAGAGACAGCCTTTAGGGCGTGTTTGATTTATAATAATCGATTAATAAAATTATTACGAGATTTATAAATATAAAACCGGATATATATTGGTGGTTTAAAATGGTTAAATAAATATGATATTTATTATTTTGTTTAGTTTAGATATAATAACATATATATATCTATATATTATATCTAAAACACGCGGGTGTTTGAAACATTGAAACGCGAGTATAATTGCAACATGGATTGAATTTCATAAAAATAGAAAATGTGGTTTAAACGAAAAGGTCATGACGACATTTATATAAATTACTATACTTAATAAATTTCGTTACAATTTCTATTATCTTAGAAAAACCGATAAAATACGAAGTTATATAGTCTTAAGATCGTTAATTTGTAATTATACAATAACCAGATAAACGAACGAGAACTACACTTTTGTAAATGAGAGAACTAGTTTAACTAAGACCCGTCAAGGAAACGAATACTAAATTATAAAATATTATTTTATAATTCCCGATTAATGGACAAAGTAAAGACTTTAAAACATGTGTTTACTGTTATACAAGAACTTTTATTTAATTAAGTGGTGATTTCCGAAAACATGTCAAACTGTTTGGTTTAATTATTTACTCGCACTTCTTATATAATACTTGCAAAGTATTATACACTTCATATTAATCCTTGGATTGTTTGTCTTTGTCATATAATTCACGGTATGAGTTATATAATTGTTATTTTTCATAAGTGATATATACGGCATATATTACACACTTTGCGTTTACTTTCGATTTATTTTATTTAACCAACCACCAAACTATTACAACTTGGAATCTAAATCTTTTATCAACGTGTCGCGTTGAGGTGACTATCCATCGGGAAACCCAAATTCATTATCCTAGGCTAGTGGGACTTAGCAGTTAAGTTAAGCTGCAACTTCTTGGTCGAGCCGTTCCAGTTTCCGTTTTGTCTTGTACTCAATGTGTACATTCCCGCCAATCGTTCTTCATCATCAATGTGAGTTTATAGCCCCCTTGTTTTTACTGGTTTTACATATATTTTTGGGGTGAGAACATGCTTGTTTACAAATGCATTTACATGGTTGATTACAAATTGGTTTACATATTTATTTATATATCTCGCGATGAGATACAATACTTGGTTTAATTTTTGGGCGTGAACACTCGCTATAACTTGGTTATACACTCATATGCATATCTCACGGTGAGATACAACATTGGTTTTTACTTATAGATGCAACAACTATACTTTTACTCGAATGATTATGGATTAGCTTAGGTTGCATGAACTGTAAATCACTTGGAGGGTGAGCGCGAATGTTATGAAATAGATCTATTCGGGATTGACAACCCCCGTTCGGGTGATTAGCTATCACAGGGCAAACGAACGTTATAACATGTCGGAATACAATTGGTTGAGTCTTCAGGGCCAACAATTACATACACATGAATATTTTCAAAAATGCCCGGGTGTTCTTGGAGAGGACACCTATGATGGGTACACTCTTACTGTGCCTTGAATAAAGTGGCATACATACAAGTCTACGTCGCAGTTTCATGAACTTAGAGTAATTGTAATCGTTGTTTTATACTCACATGGATATTTACTATGCCTTAAAGAAAGTGGCAATACATACTTGAAATATTTTGGTGATATATATAAATATCATACATGCTTTGAACAATTGCGGTTCAACGTTCATACTTTAGGGATTGAAATGGTCATGCATACTTTAGAACTACTTGATTTCTAAAAATCAAACATACATTTTGGAAGGACATTTAAGGATTTAAATGGTCATACACACTTTACAGAACCTTGGTTCAACATTTATACTTACAGAAACCTATGAACTCACCAACTTTACAAAAAACCTATGAACACAACCAACATTAATGTTGACACTTTTCAGCCTGATTTTTTCCTTAGGTGAATTAAATGCTTGGCCTACTTGGCGTGCACTAGAGTCTAAAATTGACAAGATTTCATTTATAGATTTCTACTTACATACAAATGATCAAACCTCGTTATGGTTGTTCTTCGAGCTTTTCATTGTGAATGCAAAAATGTAAAAATTTATTATCAATTTTTCTCCAAGGAAATCAACGAGATTAATTCGTTCAAACGACACATTTTAGAGGGTCGTTCGCTTGTAGCTAGCGCTGTAGTATTATCTGAAGTAACGCCCCCGGACATATTTCCGCTGCGACACATTTTTGGAGGTGTTACATATTGCGGTAATAAGAGCATTGGTTATAGAGAACTAGGTTGCATATTTTACCCTAGACATCATTTTCACAAGCATTGCATCACAGCAAACATTTTCAAAGTGCATACACACTACTTGCTTATTTGCTTACATTACTTGTGGCATTAAGTGTCTCACTAGTTTCGACAGTACTGAAACAACGAATGCATACATGTCGGAGCAATTTGGATGTTTACGGGTTTGAACATCTACACGGGCCTTTATTTGCATTAAATTGCATACATAGATGTCGAGCTTCAGTGTCATGAGCTTAGTGCAACAGTAGATATTATTTATGTGGTACTGTATTTGTTATAGTAGACCCATACATTTTGGAAAATCAACGATCTCACTGTCCATACTACTTATTAAACATTACTAATTTCTGAACACTTTTCATTATATTGCGGCGAAGCAATAAACACTAAACTCTTTTGGTTCTACATTTACTCTTACACTTTTGGCGATTATTATAAGGATTGAAATGGTCATACATACTTTATAAATCTTTGGATTCCAACATTTACATTTATACTTACAAAACTCTATGAACTCACCAACTTTAATGTTGACACTTTTAAGCATGTTTTTCTCAGGTGAATTAGATGCATGGCTTACTTGATGTGCATTGGAGTCTAAATTTGATAAGCTTTCATTCATGGATTTCTTCTTACATACAAATGACCGAATCTCGTTGTATTACTTTTAAGCTTTTCATTGTGATGCAATTATGGGACAAATGTTATATCAATTTCAAGAAAATCAACGAGATTACTCTTCAAACGACACATTTAGAGGTCGTTCTCTTGTATCTTGAGCTGTTGTATTATGAAGTAACGCCCCCTGACACATTTCCGCTGCGACCCATTTTTGGGGGTGTTACAGTTGACCGTTGACTGTTGACTTATTCGGCCCAAACTTAATTGTGGGTTTGGGTCCATTATGTTTTAGGATTTGGATTGCTTACTTATTAAGCTATGTATTTAGTATAAATACATAGTCAATCTTCATTATGTAATCACAAAAACACAATCAATTACATATATATATATTATTCTGTTTACTTCCCTTTGCGTATATCGGTCATTTGTTTTATTAAGAGTTATTTATTAAATTCCAGAGATTTCTTAAGGACATTGTGAGTTGCACATGGTCTCAATTGTACCTCAGACATTTGTGAGTTTTACAATGTTCTTTTATCTTTATTCTTAGACATTGTGAGTTGCAATGGTTCATTTGTTCTCAGGTCATTGTAAGTTAAAAATGGTCTCTTAAGAATATTATTTTCTTCATGGCTTTATACAAAAATCGTCTACACAAAGACGCTAAATTTTTGGGTTTACATGAGATTGTGTATGATTTAAGTATTAAGTTTGTATGGGCCGGGACTTGTAATTTGAGGATTGATATGTTATTTGCTATGTTAACAAAAGCCGTTACGTTTGTTACATTGATTTATGTGTGAATCTAAAGTATTACAAGTTCTTGTTTGGGCGGACTTCTTATTGGAGGATTTATATGGATAAATTGCTATGTTGACTGGTTCATTGAGACTTTTACCTGGTTTACTCTAACCGGTTATCATTACTATCTTTAAACCCTAGGTTGATATTTGTGGGTAGTTTTATCCTGTCTCCGTAGACGAGTTTGGAACACTCGTCCCATATAAAGAGGCACATGCATAGTGTGTCATCCATCACCTTGAATGTGATGTAGGGTACGCGTATTGCATCGGAATTATTAATGTAGGTTGATTTATTAATATGTTTATTAAAGATTTGGGTCGCCTCTTCAGTCTAAATATAGAAATTATTAATCAATCGAATCCATAAGTTTATCAAATTCATTATTTACATAATTGGGACGCTTCTTTATGCAATAATAAATTATAAATGAGTGGCTTAATGGTATCAAAATGACGAGTATGAACTCGAACCCGCTAATCACCAGAATCCGTTAAAAAGGTTTGGAAGCACAATAGTGTCTTACCACTCCTCAGAATCTTAAGGCCCCGCTTGGAATTACCTTATCTCATTTCCTAAGTTATTACTTGTGCTGTTACAAATCCTTAAGATCATGAACTGTTCGTGGAACTAACAGACTTGTTACCCACTTGAACTAATGGAGTTGATTCATCTTCGAACTAACGACTGAGTACCATATTCCGCCGTCTATCGCTTAAGCGTTCCGCGAGCTCCTCTTAATATGTTAAACTTTATTCTGGTAATATTGTTTTCGAATGCCTCATTTCGGATCCACATCCACCATTTGTTAGGGTTATTGTTGTTATGGTTGCTGTTGTTGGGCCCTAGAGCGGTCCCAGCTTGTACGACTTTATCTAATAGGTAGTGCAACCCCCCTTAAACTAGGTAAACACCGATCGACGAAAGAGATAGTCGGATTATTCATTTCGGGCCACTAGACGAAGATTAGGAGCGATACATCTGTAGAAAAAAAACCAAATAATTAAAAATAAAAAAAAAACTGCAAGTAAGTTGGATACGTACATTCATTAGCCTCGTTTCCATTTAAGCATTGAACATTACAGATATCAGAAACGAGACTCCGTCCTGAACATTTAAAACTTTATACAAACATACTCACGCGACTACACCATGTTCTTGGCTTGAGGTTTTCACTATTAAGGGACTCTCCTTATAACGCGTTTACATTAGTCATAAGACCTGCAAGGATTTTGAGATACCCATTTTAATGGATTAATTATCCTGGTCAAACCTACCTAAATTTTTTGGTATATTGAGTCGAAACACCGAATTTTGCTGAATAAAGTTATCAGCGTCTTGTTTAGAGCTGGATTATTAAATCTTAAATCTTTTCTTGGTCACACAAACTGTTAACACAAATTTAATCTCAGGACGAGATTTCTTTTAGGGGTAGGTACTGTAACATCCGGTAATTTTCGAAATTTTAAATGACTATTTTACCCTTTGACTTTTTGGGTCTGACTTGACTTTTTGACTTTTGGTCTTTTATTGTCATGTAAAAGCGATTACCGCGTGACTGGTAAAATTTTCGGAACATATTTTAAATAATAAATCATAATTATTATTACATCTCTCATGTACAAGTTATTTTTAACTTATTTGACTTGAAAACGAACAAGATATATGTTATTCCTAAGCTGTCTTATCAAAAACGAACTACTAAATCACGTTTTCACGATTCTGACTCTAAAGCAATTTGATGTAAAACAACATTTCGGACAACTTTTTAGTTTTGCCCGAGACCCGAAAACAGATATAAAGTGACTGAAATGCCCTCGCAAGATTATAGAAACAAGAAAATAATTAAATTATATTTAATTAACACTTTTTATTAAATAAAAATATTTAATAAATTAGTCATCATTTTATTCAGTAACGTTTGTTGAAGACGCAAATATTCGAGTAAAAGATCATTTTACAGACAAAGTTTATCGGAAATATACAAATAAATAATAAACGTTTTAAATAAATTGTATAAAACGTTTATGAAAATTAGTCGAGTGAATACTTGTTTTTATGGGAAAAATTATTTGGAACGCAATGGCGCAAGTTTCGTGTTTTGAATCGTCCGTTAAGTGGTTCAAACGAGCCCCGAACCATTAATTACTAAAATTTACACTTTTGTTCTCTGTGAAATGTTAAAACCTTATTGTAGGCTTCATAGATCGTTTTGCCCATCTAGGATATCATAACATTGATCACGCAGGGGAATAACAAATGAGAACAACAATGTTATGAACAAAGTTTTTATTCATAAACTATATACTATTCGACTTTAATCAGTCGACTATGAACTATTCGACTTTAATCAGTCGACTATGAACTATTACATAAACTAATAAGCTAATTATTAGACTTTCATTGGAGAGATCTAACTATAATGGATAAAACTATTCACCCTGGACCTCCTTTTATAGTATAAGGAGTCAAGGTTTACATGAAAACTAATAAAGATAATTAATAAGACGCGCTTCCACCACCACCCCTTTCAATTCCACCACCACAAGGGACAAAGCCCGCGCCGCACCAACAAATTCACATCGACATCATCACATCACAACCACGCACCACCAATGGTGCGTTTGGTTTTGAATTATTGCCAACGCACCAGAGAGGGTGCGTTGTTTATTTTAAAACAACCCCAAAAAGGGTGTCTGTTTTTCGTTCGAATTATAAACGCACCAACAGGGTGCGTTGGTTGGGTTTTTGAGATTTGTTCATAGCACCAAGGGTGCGTTGGGTTGTAGTCACGAACAAGATGGGTCCGTTTGGTTGTTATATTAGCACCAAGGGTACGTTGGTTGGCTGCCACCACCACAAGGGTGCGTTTGGCAGTCACCACCGCCATAGGGTACGTTTGATTTAGTTCTAAAACGAGTAGGGTGCGTTTGGTTTAACGTATAACAACACATGTAAGACGGTCGCGTTGGTGTTTGATATAGTAGAACGACTAGCAAGGGTGCTTTGGTTTTGATAGAAATGACATAGGGTGCGTTTGGTTGGCTGTTAACAGCCAAGGGTGCGTTTGGTTTTCATAAACCGCACAAGGGTGCGTTTGGTTGGCTGTGAAACAGCCAAACGGGTGCATTTGGGTTAATAGAACTTCCAAAAGGGGCGTTTGGTTCAGCATATTGCATCAAGGGGTGCGTTTGGGTTTGGGTTTAACAGCAGTAGGAGCGTTTGGGTTAGCAGTTAAACCGTAAGACGGTGTTTGGGTGAGCATGAAAACCTTTACGGTGTGTTTGGTTTATATAAATTGACTGATAAAATATATCGAGATTTATAAATATAAAACCGGATATATATTGGTGGTTTAAAATGGTTAAATAAATATGATATTAATTATTTTGTTTAGTTTAGATATAATAACATATATACATATTATATCTAAAACACGCGGGTGTTTGAAATATTGGAACGAGAATAATTGCAACATATATTGATTAAGGGAAAACGTTGAGTTTTGCGAAAATGGGAAACGTGGTATAACGAATAGTTCATGCCGAAATTATAAAAAGTTATATACTTAATAAATTTCATTATAATATTTATTATTTTAGAAAAACCGATAAAAGACGAAGTTATATAGTCTTAAGATCGTTAATTTGTAATTATACAATAACCAGATAAACGAACGAGAACTACACTTTTGTAAATGGGACAACTAGTTTAACTAAGACCCGTCGAGGAAACGAATACTAAATTATAAAATATTATTTTATAATTCCCGATTAATGGACAAAGTAAAGACTTTAAACATGTGTTTACTTTTATACAAGAACTTTTATTTAATTAAGTGGTGATTTCCGAAAACATGTCAAACTGTTTGGTTTAATTATTTACTCACACTTCTTATATAATACTTGCAAAGTATTATACATTTCATATTAATCCTTGGATTGTTTGTCTTTGTCATATAATTCACAGTATGAGTTATATAATTGTTATTTTTCATAAGTAATATATACGGAATATATTACATACTTTGCGTTACTTTCGATTTATTTTATTTAACCAACCACCAAACTACTACAACTTGAAATCTAAATCTTTTATCAACGTGTCGCGTTGAGGTGACTATCCATCGGGAAACCCAAATTCATTATCCTAGGCTAGTGGGACTTAGCAGTTAAGTTAAGCTGCAACTTCTTGGTCGAGCCGTTCCAGTTTCCGTTTTGTCTTGTACTCAATGTGTACATTCCCGCCAATCGTTCTTCATCATCAATGTGAGTTTATAGCCCCCCTGTTTTTACTGGTTTTACATATATTTTTGGGGTGAGAACATGCTTGTTTACAAATGCATTTACATGGTTGATTACAAATTGGTTTACATATTTATTTATATATCTCGCGATGAGATACAATACTTGGTCTAATTTTTGGGCGTGAACACTCGCTATAACTTGGTTATACACTCATATGCATATCTCACGGTGAGATACAACATTGGTTTTTTACTTATGGATGCAACAACTATACTTTTACTCGAATGATTATGGATTAGCTTAGGTTGCATGAACTGTAAATCACTTGGAGGGTGAGCGCGAATGTTATGAAATAGATCTATTCGGGATTGACAACCCCCGTTCGGGTAATTAGCTATCACTATGAAAACGAACGTTATAACATGTCAGAATACGATTGGTTGAGTCTTCAGGGCCAACAATTGTCACACCCCGTAAATTCCCGGTTAGTATTTCGACCCACTCCGGTCATCTAATTTAAATTTTATACGTTACGTTTAAATCTGACAGTTTACCGGGGAACTAAACTGCGTAAAAACTGAAAAACGTCGTCGGACACGTTCCGACATCGATTATAAATTAATTTAGGCTTATTATAAGATATTTTAGCTTTCCAGAGTGTTTCGTGATTTTTAATCACTTCCGATATAAATTTTAGGGTTTTATCCTTTAAATTTCGTTTTTCGCGTTTTAGACCAAACGGAACCCCGAAAACTCAAAATCTTTTCGTGTAAACTCAAGTTATCGATAATATTATACCCCAAGCTTAAAAATTTCGTTCACCCTCATTCCCATACATATGAAGATGTCTAAAGCCAAGCCAAAACACTCTTGGTACTTGAAATTAAATCATCCTTGAACCACTAACACAAATTTTGAAAATATTGCCATACTAGTGAAAGAAAGAGACATTTTTGTATCCTAGCAACATGCATGCATGCAAGACTCTTACACATCACATGTTACTTACACACTTTGACCCCACATGAACCAAGACCAAGATATAAGCTAAGTTTAAGAACCTTGGCTAGAAAAACTTGAACCATATGGTCCTTATGACCCTATTCGGCCGAACCAAGGTGTGCACACACCTTTGGTGTGTGTTAGTCCCTTGTATGCACCATCTAACCAATCAAACCCTAGCTCTTGACTATATATACTAGCATATAACACAACTTAGGATTTTATTTCATTTCTAAGTTACCAACAAAAACACACATCCCTCTCCTTCCCCTCTCTAGCTCACAGCACCACCACCACCTCCATAACCACCCATATCTTTTGATTTCTAGCAAGATCCAAGTATTCTAAGTTCATTTATAAGGTTATCTAAGGTAGATCCAAGTGTTGGTTGGCTATTTTTCAAAGATTTCAAGAATTATAAAATTAGGGTTTGCAAGACTGAATACAACGTTAAAATAGTTCGTAAGGACTTTTATTAGAAATATTCAAAGCACAGCAAAAAGGGCGAGAAGGGTTACATGGTGAGCAGGACTAAATAAAAAAATCTTTATTTTCATCCAAATTGGTTCCTAGCACAGAATTCAAACTCGAATGACTTCGTATGGATTTGTGTGGGCCAATGAGGGTAGAAAGCATCAATGGCAAGAAATATATTCTAGTGTTCATCAATGATTATTCTCCGATTCACCTGGGTATAATTTCTTGTACCAAGATGAGGCCTCAAGATATGAATTCAATTTCATTAATCAAGTTCAACGATAATCTAAGCTCCAATTCTGTGGTGTGTGTTGTGTGACTTGATAATGGAACTGAGTTTATGAATGATAAAATTTGCGGTCGTTTTATGCAAAGCTAGGCATTGTTCATCATACTTCAATAGCTCGAACGCCTTAACAAAATGGTGTTGTTGAATGTAGAAATCGTACACTAGTCGAGGCAGCACGCACAATGCTTATCTTTTCTAAAACTCCAGAATTTCTTTGGGCTGCAACTATTGCTATTGCTTGCTTTACTCAGAATCGCTCTATTGTAAATACTCGGTACAACAAGACTCTTTATGAGCTGATTCGAGGAAGAGATAAAAGAAAACCCAATGTTTATACTATATGTGTTTGGATCTCTTTGTTTATCCAACAAATGATCGGTTGATCTTGGAAAATAAAATTGAAGGTGCATGGTATCTTATTGATTATTCTCGAGTCATCAAAGAGGTTTCGTATTATACAAACCACCGATACACAAAGATAATGGACGATCCCTTTTGTTTTCAAATTTGATGAACTCACAGCTATGGCTTCTGAATGCCAAAATTCCAGAGCCGATCTAAATTGCTCGAATTTCAAGTTTCATACAGGAAAAGGGAACTAAATGAAAATACAGTCACATCAAGACGTGGATAACTTGTTGGTCCTCTAGATAATAGAATATTATGCGTCCCAAGTACATCCAAAGTGTCAAATAATTCCGGCTAGCAATAATATTGATGATTGATGATCACTCCATCTCAATATATCTTTAATGGTTGATGAAAGTGAGGCTCCATAAGTGGACTTTTGCGTTCCTTTTTTTTTTTGTATATTTTTTTTTTCCTTCCCATCAATCCCCTAAATCTTCCAGAAGAACCAATCCACAATGAACATCCACTCCAGGTCTTGGGACATTATTCTAATGAACAAATTCAAGAAGAAGATGCAGAACTTGATGAGAATACTGTCATGTATTTTTTTGAAATTCCTGAGTTCAAAGAAGCCGAGTCATCATCAAACTACCAGGACCCGTCAAATATGCACGAGTTTCATCAACAACATTGTTACACTGATAAATGGACTAAGAATCATCCAATTGAACAAGTGATTGGTAACCCTTCCAAGCTAGTTCAAACAAGAAATTAGGACTCGAAGGATCTAGAGTTGTATAGGAACGTAGAACTCACAGCGAGTCTTAATGACCTAAAACATCAAGGAAGCTATGCTTGATCATAGCTGGATCGAATCCATGCAAGATGAACTTAATCAGTTCAAACGATTAGATGTGTGGGAACTTGTTCCATTACCTGAAGGCAGATATGCAATCAAGGTAAAATGGCTTTGGAAAAACAAAACGGATGTTGAAAACACGATCATTTGGAACAAATCACGTCTCGTTGAAAAGGGTTACAATCAACAAGAAGGAATAGATTTTGAGGAGTTGTTTGCTCCAGTAGCACGACTAGAAGCTGTTCGTATGTTTGTGGCTTACGCGGCTCACAAGAACTTTACAATATACTAGATGGATGTGAAGACTGCATTCCTGAACAGTCCATTGAAAGAAATTTTTGTAAGTCAGCCTGACGGATTTGTAGATCCAGACTTTCATATACGTTTATCGTCTCAAGAAAGCTCTGTACGGTCTCAAACAAGCCCCCCGAGCATGGTATGACAAGCTTTCTTCCTTCTTGATTGAACACCATTTCACAAAAGGTATTGTTGACCTAACACTGTTCACACGAAGACACGGGGATGGCATTTCATTACTTCAAATATATGTCGATGACATTATTTTTGGTTCTACAAATCCAGTTTTCTCAAACAGATTTGCAAAACTAATGAAAGATAATTTTGAAATGTCAATGATGGGTGAGATGAAGTTCTTTCTAGGACTTTAAATTCATCAATCCCCTCGTGGAATCTTCATAAACCAATCTCAATACACTATGGAGCTTCTTAGAAAACACGGAATGGAAAAATGTGATATTGTTACAATACCGATGGCTACTGCCAAAATCGATGCAGATTTACAGGGTACTCCAACTGATCAAACTAAATACCATAGTATGATTGGAGGACTCATGTATCTCACTGCAAGTCGACCAAATATTGCATTTGCAACATTTGTATGTGCACGTTATCAGGCACGCCCAACTGAGAAACACCTTAAAGAGGTCAAAAGGATCTTTTGGTACCTCTGACAATCCATTAACAAGGGATTGTGGTACTCGAAGGCATCTGTATTTGATCTAATTGCGTATTCAGATGCAGATTTAGCAGGGTGCCTTGATGATTACAAAAGCACATCTGGAGGACTTCAGTTTCTAGGAGACAAGCTAGTCAGCCGGTCGTCAAAAAAGCAGGATTATACAGCTATGTCAACTGCGGAAGCTAAGTATGTATCTTTGTCAGCATGTTGCGCACAAGTCATCTAGATGTGAACGCAACTGCTTGATTACGGATATCGTTACAACAAGATTCCAATGTACTGTGACTCAAAAAGTACAATTGCCATATCATGCAAACTGGTACAACATTCACGTATAAAACACATTAACATCTGTTTTCATTTTATCAAGGAGCATATTGAAAAAGGTACAATTGAACTGTACTTTGTGGTGGAATACAACTTGCTGATTGATGAGGTTGTATTTTATATACTTTGTTCTTTTTTTGGGGCTCGTTTTTTTAACCCCCTAAATCATGCATTTATGCCCAAAATATGTACTTAATCATTCCTGGCTGGCGACGGAGTCGTAATTTTTAAGCGACAGTGTCATATGTTACACACGATGGTTTCAAGTGTTATTCGTGACGATGTCATGACTCTGGTGACGGTGTCGTGATTTTGGTCACACCATCATGACGAACCGACTTAGGGTTTTCCTATAAATACAACCTCTTAATTTCGTTTTTATTAAGCTTGAAACCCTAAAACCAATTTTGGCGACTTTGGAGGCTGTTTTCCCTTGTTTTTCATGGTGTAATTCCATCCCATAACATCATATGATTCTGGGTTTGTCTTATTAATTCTCATAACATGATGAACTCCAATTATATGATTCTTATGTCTTATGGTTTGATTTATGGTATGTTAGGCTAAATCTCTTTTGTGTTTGCTTAGATGTAACAACCCTTAGATATGTGTGTATGTTTATAATGATAAATCATGGTATGATTATTAATATTATGCATGTTTGATCAAAGATCCATATGTTTACATACAAGAATCATTAAATTAATTGGTAATAAACTAGTATTACATGATTAGGGAATCTTAACATGGAATTGGTTTATTCTTGGTCATTTAGCAACCTAAAGGCCTTAAAACTTGACTTAGCAACCTAAGCTTGGATAAGTTAATTAGCCATTTGTATGTAAGTGTGTGTTAGTTAGTCAAAAGAGTAATCTCTAGGCTAACTAGTGATTCTTGGCAACCTACGATCACATAGGTCGAATTGTGTATGATATTGATAGTCCTAATGTTTTATGCTTATGTTTATGTCCGATTGAGAAACCTCATAGACATTGGCCATAGGTATAGAAGGGCGAGGGGATGTGAATGCTTAACCAAGCCATTTAAAATTCATCATAGAACCGGTCAATTAATTATTCTTAAATATTAAACACACATATTTAGGGGGCGTGAATTCTAAGTGAACACAATTTGCTTCTCTTGAGTTTTCTTTAATTCGTTCTTGTTTTATTAGCTGTATTATCTTTATTCAAGTAGTTTAAGTTAGTCAAACCCACTTCTGTCAAATTATTTGGTTTTCTTGCTTTCATAAAATACAAAAACACAAAAATACTCCTCCCTCAATCCTTAGACCTATTCGACATCTCTTTCGAGCCTTCCATAAATATTCCCTTAAGAACATTAATCCCTCAGATTACCTATACTATTACTACTTTGGTTAGGTTCACTGCCTAGGAGGATTGTAAAACTTTTGTGGTTTTGCAAAATTCCGCATCAAGTTTTTAGCGCCGCTGCCGGGGAATAGTCTAGGTTTCGGAGTCTATTTATCGTAGGATACTCATAGTTTCCTATCAGTGAGAATTTTTTTATTTTGTAGCTTTCTTATATTCTATCTTTTCTTTGTTTCCTTTTTTTTGTAAATAATTAGCAAGTTTGAAGGCTCAGGCAAAATGATTGTTTGGGAATGAGAATGTTTGGGTTAAGATGCACAGTTATGTAGCTTGGGATAAGGTGAATAATCAAAATCCACAAAATACCTCACCTAGTGAAATTAAAGAACCATACGAGCCTTCACCTAGGATGTATTTGTATGAACAACCATTGTGTTTAGGATCAACTTTTGTTAGTGAGGCCCTAGAAAAGTGACCAAATGCAATCAAAAGTTTTGAGAAAGAGCTTTTTTTTTTTTTTTTTTTTTTTTTTTTTTTTTTACTTATGCAATGAAACCATGAGTTGGGATGATATGAAAATTGAATTTCCTAATTCACAAAACCTAAGAAAACCATTATAAAGAGTATTTAGAATGTGAGATGGTTTTTGGTTAAGATACTAAGTGGCATGGCAAGGTTTATTGATGAGCCTATAGGGATCTAGATATGATGGAGGGTTATGGTGGATAATCCAAGCCATAAAATACCCCAACTCGTGCTCCCATCATTTGAGGGCATACACCCCGACCGTGATTACACCAGAATGACAGTAGAAGAGATATAGGAATCCCAAAGGAGGTTAGAACCTTTGAACCACATAAAACTAGAGGATCTAGGCTTAAATACTAGTACTCATGACCTCTTTCTTAGTTCTAATGGATTTCCTAGTGTTGATGAACCGGAGCCTTAACTTTTACCCAATTTTTCACCCTTAGATGTAAATCTAGGAGACAAAAGAGGAAACAGACCCACTATTGACCCATATAGTATGGGGGGTATTTTTAGGCTGAAGGTACGTAAAACCCTTGACCATTCATCTTACACCACCTTCACTACAGATGGCATACTTCCATCAAAACCGTGTGTATCGCTACTATCACCCACACTTAACCTCAAGTGTAGGGGAGACCCACCTTTTACGCGTCAAATAAGCGTAGAGTCAGGCTCGTGGCTCGAACAAAAACAAGCGCTTGTTGGGAGGCAACTCAATCTTATATTTCTTGCATATTAGGTGTGTCTTGTGTGTTTTGTGTGTCTTGTGTGTTTTGTATGTCTTGTGTGTTTGTTTCGAGTCGTATGATTGTATTGTCAAATCTCAGGTTTTATGTAGTATTTGGTATAGGAAATAACTTAGAAGATTGCGTACAGGAAATTTTTCATCAAAAACAAAAAGTGAATTTTCATAGAGTGTGAAGACGGTGTCACGATTTACACGCGACGCCGTCACCGCGACACTTGTGACGGGGTCAGGATATTCCTGACGGCGTCATGAGGCCAGCTACTAGAAAATTCAAAATTTGTAAGTATTTTTAAAAATATAACTTGTGTAACATCTAAAATATGTAATTCTTTTGTAAATCTGCAAAAACCCATGAGTTTAACAATTCTCTCATCCTATCTTTATTGCTTTCGTAGAGTATAAACTTAGTTAATGAGGTTGTATTTATTATTCGCCCGTGGATTTTACGCTTGGTATAGTTGTCTTTGTCTTTGATTACAGGTTATATTTGACGAGAAGAAGCTTGGAAGTTCTTAGGAAGTTTCATTAGACGACTCTTGGAGGACGATTTAACTAGTTATCGCATGTTTCTTCTCCATTATTGAGCAAACCAGGGGAGTACTAGTTTCTTTTACTTGTTTTATTTTCCCTTTAATTCGTTTTTACGGGTACTTCTATAGAACATTAAGGACAATGTTCAACTTAAGTGTAGGGGGAAATAAGCCTTAGAAACTATTATTTCATTTGCCATTTGCTTTGTCTTTAAAATAATGGGTAATATATCAAAACATAGCATAAGAGGTAATTTTGACCCAAATTTAAATTTTTTTATGACACATACCGACAAAAATCGAGTATTAATAGCATCTCATGGATAAGAATTTATATTACTAGCACAAAACCCTTAAATTCCACCCCCAAAATGTGAGGTTCGCCCTTAGATATTATACCTTTAGCTTGTTCGAGTTAAGGAGTGAGCAATCATGTGTGTTTATTCCGTCGTTACGGATGTGTATGTGTGGTTTTGTCGCCTTTTCTGGAATATTGGTATCAGTTACTTTAGGATTATGAGAGTGTACCGGTAGTATATTAAATTCTAGAACTTGTCATTGTGATGCATCCTGAGACCGCATAGTAAGTATTAGGATTTGCTTGATAAGAGGCATTAGGATTAACCTATGTTTTAAACCTGTAATTGTTATGAAACTTTTTGATCTTACTTCTTGGACTGTACTTGACAGCCATCATCTTCATGAGAGTTTTTCCAGGGCATGCCATAAGCGACATCATGACCAACTGTCTTGACATGGGAGTTCCACCATGTTAAAGTAGCACCAAGAAGAGTGCAAGTAGCAAACTTGACTTGGTTCTCAATAGTACAGTTACTGATATGGAAAACTGATTCCATCTTTTCAAACCACTGAGTTAGACCAACAACTCCTTCAGTACCCTTAAAAGTAAGGGGTTGACAGTTCAAGAAGTCCTTGAAAGTACACTCTCGGGGAGTGCGAGTAGGTCTTTCAGTTCCTGATCTTGAATTTTGGCTACCATCGCCATTCACACCGCTGTTCCTTAGTTGTTCTTGATTTGCGAGTGCTTCAGCGACTCGTGTTTCGATTAGCTGATTGATGGCAGCAGCACTCATTGGTGCATCAGTAGTAGTGCTAGCATTTCTAGCAGGATTGTTGGCGGTTCTAGCAGATGGGGCCCTTCTAGCAACTGGAGCTCTTCTGGCAACTGGAGCTCTTCTAGGAGGCATGATTCTTCAAAATCACAGAGTAATAATTTAAAATTTGTTCCATTCCAAAAGTCGTGTTTCAAAAGTGAAATGTTGTGAAATAATGTGTTGAGGTTGAGTATGAGTTTTAGACCATTGTGTTATTCGTAATGTTTTGAGAATTGTTCTAGTATTTATATAAATAACCCTTATATAAATAATTGTAGAGTATGCGTAAGGGAATGTAAGCATATATATGTGTATATATTTAAGACCCTTATAGTAATATACGTAGTATAATATGAACACGTATATGAATCATGTAAGCATCTAGTATAACCAACTAATGCAACTCGATAGTGTATGTCATGTATGCATCTAGTACAATTACTAATGCAAACAACTAGTATATGTATGTCCCGTGAAAACCTTTTGTATGATGCAATGTTTGAAAACGGTTATAGTCCAAGTAAAAACATTTGACCTGGTTCTCTATAACCTTGGCTCTGATACCACTCTGTAACACCCCCAAATTGGGTCGCAGCGGAATAATGTGTATCCGGGAGCGTTACATTACAGATCAATAGCACAAGATATGAGAACGACCTCAAAAAGAGTCGTTTAAAATACGATACATTGGATTTATTGAAATTGTTTGATACAAAGCACGAAGGCTTAAATAGTTCAACATTTGAAATAAAGATTCTAGATCATAACAATCGTCCCGAAATATAATGACTCCAAATCTTTATGCATGACACCCAAAAGACTATCCCAATGTATCTTGTGCACCTCGTGCATCATTGACCTGAGAAAAACATGCTTAAAACGTCAACATAAAGTTGGTGAATTCATAGGTTTATGTAAATGAAATGTAGGACCGTAAGATTTCAAGTGTATGATAATGCAACATATGCAAACATCACAAATGTAATTACGTTTCCCTAAGCTCATGACACCGAAGCTCGACATGTATGAATGCAATATAAATATTGCCACATTGCCCGTGATGATGTTCTAACCCGCAACATCCGAATCCGACATGGTATACATCCGTTGGTTCACTCCGTGACACCAGTGAGAGCTACTCACCCGGATGGGGATGTCAACCCTAATAGATCTATTTATAACATTCGCGCTCACACAAAGTAATTGACAGTTCATGATAATGGGCTCAAAGGGTTATCGCTACTTAGGCAAACATGAAATCATGGTAAAATGTGCACTTACGTCCAATTTGTAAAAACAAAGCATGTTTCTCACCCCCAAAGTTGTAAATCATTGATATAGTAAAACATGAGGCTATGAACTCACCGTAAGTATTGATAATGTAGAAGCAAAGCAGTGGCACGAAAAACGATGCAAAAGACTTTATCTGCAACCTATGAATAAATAAAACATATTCACTAAACGGAAAAATAATAATATAAATACTTGCAATCTTGTCCCTTGTGTGTGCTTGAGTTATAAATGAATTAAGTGATATTTGAAAACAATTTCTCGTTTTAAAATGGTCAACTTTATCGGGTCAACGCGGTCAAAATATAAGTATATAATTTACGACTTCAGACTTTTAAGAAACTAGGTCGTACATACTTCAAATTATTAATTTAGGTCATCCCTTGGTTTGGTCCCTAAGTGCATTAAATAATTAGATGAAACATCGACGTTTTCCTTTTGAATTAAACTTATAAATTACTAAGTTTTATCATGAGGCGTCGTAGAGTTTTACAATTAAATTTTGTCTTCGTTATTTGACGATATTAAAAAGTAAAAGTACATTTGAAATCTCCGCTGGGAAATCTACAACTTTCGTTAAATAAGTTTCGGCTAAAAACATCATTTAAGTAGTTAAAAATAGTGCTAAACGTGTGCGGGTCGCTAGGTGGTTTTATACTTAGAAAATAAATGGCCCATTTCAGCTGGTAAATGCGTGCGTGGTCAGGATTTTAAAAGCAGTTTGTAGTCTTGATACTCAACGTTAAAATAAAACAAAAATACCTTATTAAACTATGGCCTACTGGCTACTACTTATCTTTTATAAGCTTTACATGGCGGGGTCGTTAACTAGCTCGAAAGTAGGTTCAAAAGATAAGGTTACCCGCAAATAGTCATGACTGTTTGCACACAAGGTGCTCGACTAAATGTCGCCACTTTGAGAAGAACAGCCCAATTTGGCCGTACGATCGAATTGTGGGTTGTTTACTAAGCAAAAAGTTGACGTTTTTTTTGATCTAATCTTATAAGGTGATACACAGTAGCTTTAAGTCCAAAGTGTTTTGGCTCGACATTTCATTCAAAAGAAAGGTCACAATAATTCATGGAAAATGGCTCGTTGGCTGATATTCAAAATGGGTTTAAATGTAGCAGTTTTTGCCACGGCAACTTTGCGAGACTCTCAACACTAATTCATTTCTCAACCATTTTAGATGATTCGAATTTCTAAATAAAACTCACCATGTTAACTACAAAAATCCCCTAAGCACTGGCATTATCCCTTGGTTTAATTGAGTGGAATCACAGCCTAAAATCGATCTACCAGGTTGTTTTAAAAGCAGTGTAACGAGGTATAGGTTTTTGCTCACTTTTGTGGCTTTCTAAAACTCGGTGTCTCTACCTAAATACCCTAACAAAACTATAGATTCCAGGGGCACGAATAAACCTTAAAGGCCCTTTACAAGCTCTAACTAAGTTTTGAATTTAGTATTTACTCTAGGGGTTTGAACATGTACATTAAGTTGACTACACACCGAATGGGACGTGTTTACAATATTCAAAACGCACACCTATGCCATATTTATCAAAACAAGTTAACGAGTGCAAGCCACAATGGCTGACATTATAAACATCATTATCATCCTTGTATAACCATGGCCAAAATTATTAGATACATAACAACATTATGAAGTGCTACTATTTTATTTCGTGTATATAGGGAGTATAAAAGTTTTTTCAGATTTTTAGCTCATGTTAACCATATAAACACAAGTTGTTCAAGCACAACACTACAACATAGATTGTATACATTAATAAGATAGGTGATGAGAAGTAATAGCTCACAATGCTTAAAGTTGAACATGTAGGAGGCTTGCAAGAAGGACGAACCCCAAAGAAACTAAATTAGGGTTTCTTAAGATTAGGGTTTCTAGGACTTTTGGATATTCTTGTATTTTGAATGAAGGGTGTTGCTGTTGTTGAACCAGGAAAAACAAAGAGTAAAAGATTTATGAGAGTTTTGGGTTGTGTGGTTATGAGGGTTTGTTAAGACACCATAGTCTTGCTAATAATTATAAGACGAATATGAGGTCAAGAAAGAGACATAGACAATGGAAGAGTTTACAAGTAGTGTAACACCATAATGGGAAAGCATCTTTGCTATAGGATATAAAAGCTATTTACTGTGGGTTTCTTGGTGAGGAAAAAAAATATAGCAGCTAGATGTCACGAGGTATTGTGGTTATTGTGAAAAGGTAGATTTGCGGCGCTATTTTATCCAATGGGTAGAAGGGTTAAATTTGGGATGAGATACTTGTCTTTCTTTTTACTCAGCCGAATATCACTATCTTTTAGGATTTCCAAAAGTTTTTATCTAGTTTTATTTAGTTTCTTAATTTATAAAGTTAAAATGTTGGTGTAGTTTGTTTTAAAGGGTTTTTATTTTTGATAGGGTAGATGATGAAGACATAAATTTTACTTGACAAGGAAATAAAATAAATGACAAATGACGGACAGAATGTACGCAAAACACCATTGGATTAAAAGGAAGATGAATATAATTGAGATTGAATGATTTCCCTGAAAAACACGGGTGTTATAGTCTCCCCCGGTTAGATGAGCCTTGTCCTCAAGGCTTAAGGCGTTGTAGTGGATGAAGATGCCCAATTTGTGAAGAGATGTGGGTATTTCTTTTTGAAGGAATCTTCCTCTTTCCCATGTAACTCAGGACCTCTCCTAGAGTTCCAGCAACCTTAACGAGTGGTAATCTGCTAATCGCTATAAATCTTTTTGATTTCTCCGTTGCCCTAATACCAACGGGAACAGCTAATGGTTCGTCGGAATAACATTTCTTCAAGTTGGATACATGGAATGTATTGTGAACCCTGCTCAATTCTTAAGGGAGTTCAAGCTTGTATGCAATGGATCCAATCTTTTCCAACACCTGGAAAGGTCTAACATATCGAGGGTTTAACTTTTCCCGTTTTCCAAAATGTACGACCCCTTTCCAAGGTGATACCTTAATCATAACTCTATCCCCAACTTGGAACTCCATCGGCTTACTCTTTAAGCCGGCGTAACTCTTTTGTCGGTCACGAGCGGCTTGAATACCTTTTGCTTGATCTGACATGATTTTTCTCAAGTTGTTCTTGAATTAAATCTGGACCCGGTAGATTGAGCTTCTCCGACTTCGCCCAACATACAGGTGAACCGACACTTTCAACCATACATGGCCTCAAACAGGGGTTTTGCCTTATGCTAGTGTGATAACTTTGTTATGTATTGAAAACTCGACTAATGGCAAATGCTTAAAGTCCACCCATTTCCAAAGTCGATCAACGCAAGCCACCGTAGCATAATCCTATGAGTGTTGTTGGTTCTCCTCAAGCTTGTCCATTTGTTTCTGATGGTATTCTAGTAATGGGGGGGGGTGCGGGGTGGGGAGGGTGGGGGTGGGGGATTCCGGGGCGGAACTTTTGGGGGGAGTGACCTCAAGGCCATTTTGAAGTGATACTCCAAAAATGTGATGCGAACCAGGGTCACTGTCTAAGATGATTGATATAGGGTATCCCATTGCTCGCTACTACCTCATTTAATGTACAACCTTGCCAAAAGCTACTCCATAGAGTTCGTTTCTCTCATTGGCGTAAAATATTGCAGATTTAGTGAGATCGGTCTACAATCACCCAAATAGTGTCATGACCCTATCACTGCGGTGACCTAGGAAGCTTGGTGACAAAATCCATGGTGATATTGTCCCACTTCCATTCAGGTATCTTGGTGTTGTACCAACAAACCCGATATGTCTATGTGAATGTACAGCTTAAACCTTGCACACATCAAGACATTTGCTAACTATATGGGCAATGTCGTCCTCATATTGGGCACCAATATAGCTTTTACATGTCTTGATATAATTTGTCCGAACTAGATGGATAGAGTATTTTGATTTGAGTGGGACTACGAGCATGATTACGGTCTCTTAATCTCCGATAACAGGCAACCAACTTTCTACCATTAAGGCAATAGGGTCCGACCGCTACTGGGTTCTGAACCTCTCGTTTGGTATTATCCTTCCTGGTCATAAGCCTCCTAACGTCTTTGTTCTTGAGATTTTCTAGTTTTCTGTGCACAGTTTGATTCATTCAAGATTTGTTTGGGAAAGATCCAAGCCAATAGACATAACTAAGGCTCCCGCACTCTTATGGTTTACTTCGCAAGATCTTTCCTCTCAAAGATCAGCCACAACATATTGCCTTTCCCCGTGTGATAACGAATCTCACAATCATAATCACTAAAACAACTCTAACCAATGACTTGCTCATATTCAGACTCCTTTTGTCAAGAATGTGTTTAGACTTTTTGTGGTCGTTAAACACAGTGTCAAACTTGTTCCATACAAGTATGTCTCCAAAATTATTAACACCAAACACACACTGTCATACCAAGTTCCAAATTAAACATTGGGTAGTAATAATTTTTCTTATGAGTCTTCAACTAAACTTGATGCATAAGCAATCACCCTTCTTAGTTTGGACATGCAATATCCGCAACCCTAAATCCTTTATGTGACGCAATCCGCAAATAAAATAACAATGAAGTTCTCATTGCTCCTTGAGGGAGAGCAAGATAAGTGCAGTCTACAACAACTTAGTTTTCAACGTCTAAAAAGCTGCTTCTTGCTTGTCACCCCATTCGAAGGCGACTTTCTTCTAGGTAAGCTTGGTCATTGGTTTAGCAATCTTTGAAAACCCTTCTATGAATCTCTGATAATAACCGGAAGACCTAAAAATTAACAAATCTTCGATGGTGTTTATGAGAATGCCCAATCTTTAATAGAGTTACGATCCTGGCAGAATCCACGATTCTTGATATTAATCACGTGACCGAGAGATTGTACCTTAGGAATCCAAAATTCACATTTTGAAAACTTAGCATATAACTCCTCCTTCTTAAGCAGTTCTAGAATTGCCTTAAGGTGTTTTTCATGTTCCTCCTTGTCCTTTGAATAAATGAGTATATCGTCGATAAAGACAATTACAAATTTATCTAAGTATGGTTTGCACACTCAGTTCATGAGGTCCATGAATACCGCAGGTGCATTTGTCAAACCAAATGGCATCACTTAGAATTCGTAATGACCAACCGAGTCCTAAAAAAACTCGCCGTCTTTGGAATATCCTTCTTCTCGCCACTCAAGTGATGATAACCCGACCATAAGTTTATCTTCGAGTAAACACTGGATCCTTGTAGTTGATCAAACAAATCATCAATCCTTGGGATAGATAACGATTCTTCAACACTTCACTCGTCAGTTTATTGTTCAATTCTCGGTATTCGATAACACATCCAGAAGTGATCCGTCCTTCTTTTTGACAAACAGACCAGCAGCTCCCTAAGTTGAGGAACTGGTCCTTATAAAGCCCTTGTCGATAGGTTTCTTGCAGTTGCTCCGACAATACTTTCTTTTCGGAATAGCCAATCGATAATGGTGCTCGTGCTACAGTTGAATGCACCAGCATCAAAATCAATTTGGCAGTTCCACTTGTCGAGTCCGGTTGAAAGACACGCAATTCTTTAGGAAATACCTCAGGAAAATCTTGAACGATTGGTACATCCTCAAGTCGCTTCTCCCCCGACCTGTCTTCAGTCTCCTTCGATGTAACATTGGCCAAAAAGACATGGTGTCCTTTCAAAAAATATTTATGAGTTTTAGTGCATGAAATGATGTTCAGACGAGTCTCGTTTCCCTGGTTGCTCCCGTCACCATGGACAATTAAGGTTTCATTTCCCCAGGGAATACAAACGATCTTTTTGGCACAATCAATGACTGCATGGTACTTTGCCAACCAATCCATTCCAACTATGACGTCGAAACTACCAAGTTCTACGGGCATTAAGTTAATGTTGAAGGGATGATTTAAGAGGTTTAATGTACAACCACCGAATGATAGGTGTTTATCCCAATTATTTTTCCGTCAGCTAGTTCAACATCATAATAATGGTCTCGTGTAGTGGGTGTGATATCAATTAGGGAGCTAAATGTGTGGATACAAAAACTACTCCTAAATCGACACGAGTATCAAATGATAAATAGAAGCATAGCGGTCGTCTAGAAAGAGGAACGTACCCGTAACCAAACGTTAGATTCCTGGGTTTGTTTCCCGCAAATGCCCACTACATAAACCTTCGCCTAGGTGTATTGGTCCACGTAACCCACGTTGATTACCACGTATTACCATTCCTTACCTAGGGCGTCCCTCTTGATGTGCCCCTGAACACCACACTCATAGCAAGTAATGGAATTTTGAGTTGCTCCGGAGTTCCCACGATTGTTATTATTATTGTTTGGACCGGAACTCCTGCAGTCATGAGCCAAATAGCCGAACCTCTTACATTTGTTACATCTAGGAGCACATGGTCCTTTATGGTGATAGTTGCATTTTATACACAAGGGCAATGACCTAGTGTACTCCCTCTTCTCACATACCCAGTATGTAAGCTCTGCTCGCCCAGTGTTCTGTCCTTGTTTTGTTGTTGGTGGGTGCCCTGATTGTTTCCCAACATTATACTCCATACCTCCTTTTCTGTTCAGCTTGCCTTTCTTAATAGGTGAGAAGTTTTGTCCATACTGATCATTGGCAAACTCAATTGCTTTCTCCATTATCTGGGGTTGATATGACATCACATTTCCTCGAATCATGTCAGGAAGTCCACCAACATACTTCTCAACCTCATCCAATTCCTCAGGAAACATACGTCCACACATCAATGCAAGCTCTTGGAAACACAGAGTGTAGCTCAGGATATCAGTACCCTTTACCTTTAGATTCCAAAGCTCAATTTCCAACTTTTGAGTTCCACTACACCTCTGGGCGTAATTGGTTGTCCATCATCTTTTTTAGTGCTACAGTCCATAGCATAAGCAACATCTTGAGTAACAACCTTCATGTGGGAGTTCCACCAAGTAAGGGCATTCCTAATGAAAGTGCAAGTTGCGAACTTAACTTGGTTTTCTGGAGCATAATTGCTTATGTGGAACACTGACTCCATCTTTTCAAACTATTGGGATAACATAACTACCCCTTCAGTACCCTTGAAGTTAAGTGGATGACAGTTCAGAAAATCCTTGTAGGTACACTCACGCGGAGTGCGCGTAGTTCCTCTGATTCCAGTGCCAGAGTTGTGGCTCCCATCGCTATGACCATTAGTGTTGTTTCAAAGAGTGTCATGGTTAGCAAGTGCCGCGGAAACCCTGTCAGTGACCAGTTGCTCAATAGCAGCCGCAGTCATTGGGGCAGCAGCCGCAGCAGCAGCCCTTGCAGTTCTTGTGGCAGTAGAGTTTCTTTTCGGTGGCATATTGTTTAAATCACAACAATATGAAACACGTGAGCTTTCATAAACATCACAACATGACATGGTTACAATATATAACAAAATCACATCACACAGTGGTTACATAACATGATTGGGATCACAATACATAACAAAATTTAGATCGACATGACATAATACAACATCTCATATATAAATGGGAAAAACATACATGATGTGTTCGATATAAGGAATGGAAAATACAAGTCCTACTACCGTGCTAGCTAGGAATGAAACCCATAATACTTAGCCCGTCCCGGCTTACAATGATAGCTATGAACAGAAAATAAACCTAGGAACTACAACCTCAATAGGGGCCCTCGTAGCATCTGCACAAGGCCTGCTCTCTAGCCTGAAGTGCTCGAATCTTGCTTAGAGCCGTCGCCAAATGACCCTGCAGTGATGAAACTTGTGCGGTCAGGGCCGCTATCTGTGACTCTTGTGCATTGATACAGTGATCGTGCATCCAAGTGTGAGTCCTGTATCCCTGAAGCTCATAGTGGATAGCCGAACTAAGTCCCATAGAGTGTGCCCAAGCCTCCTGAGAGACTAGAGCCTCCTGATCTAAGAGTCGGGTAGTCTCATAATGGTACTGCCTATCATCGACCAATGCCTCAACCGTCTGATATATCTGAGTCTGTCGATCATGTGTATCCTAAATCACGGCATAGATGTCCTGGGTGTCCTGCTCCTGAGACTACAGTAAGCTCAGTCAAACCCTATGTTGACTCCCCGAGGGTACTGGTGCAGAACCTCCGTCGGCATCTCTCTCGAGTCTACACCAAGTATCTCAGATCCCTATAGAGCGACTGTCTCGGCTCTCTGTCGTCTGGCTTACGGCTCTATAGTACCGATAAACCCATAATCTACCCTATGACCTCTAGTAGGTCTAGGGACAGCAGTCGAACTCTCCCCCACCTCATATCTTGATGCGGGAGTAGTAAGACATAACCTCTTATGAGGTGGTAGTTCAGCCTTAGGAATATCCTCCCTGCGGTCGACTGGTGGTATGAACAATGAGTCTTCTGAGTAGTGTGGTAGTGGTGATAATGTATGAGAGGTGTAGAGGAGGTGATGTACTGGTAAATGATGGCGGTTACGGGTGGTGTATTGTGACGAGGCTCTCAATTACCCATGGCAACGCTCGTAGAACCTGGGTGTACACACACAAGTTAGTGTGATACCAAATGTGTGAGGTAATCTAGGAGGAAGTGACTAAGATGGAAGTGCGGTGCAACTATAACCCGGAGCAAGGTGTTCCACTGTCAGTGGGTGATGATAAGAAAAGATGAGTGGTGATGGTGGTGGTGTAGGTAAGGCAAGAAGTCTCTCGACCTCCTCCTCAGGTGGCAATAGTATAGGTGCCTCTGGTCGGATAGATATCCTAGCAGTTGCACGATATGCTGGGGGTAATTGAGGGTGTAGGTAACGGCGCGTCAACAGCCTCAAAAGTGCCTCTGTATCCTCTACTGAAGGAACAGGGTCAACAACAGGTACATCAGAAGGGTCGGTCGGAGCTAGGTGCTCCTCCTCCTCCTCCTCCTCGAAGGGCTCCTCATCCTCATCGTCAGTGTCATCATCATCATCATCATCATCATCATCATCCTCCCCTTCATCCGTAAAATAATCAGCATGATCCTCCTCGGAGTCCTCCTCCGGATCAGAGTCAGCCACATATCCTGGAGACAGGGCAGTAGGTGAATCAACGGGAGGTAATGGCTGATCCTCAGCTGGGAACACATGCTCATCCTCCAAATGGTACATACTTAGGAGTATATATCTCTCGGCGCGTAGTTCAGAAAAGTGCATGTGCCCTTACGAATACAGGCTCACGCTCGTCCTTCAGTTTCTGGGAACTTTGGAGCCTGTGGATCCACCCCTCCCCCCCCCCCCAACCGGCCTTGGTATGAATCTGGTGATGGGGGGTGCTACTGGCTGAATGGGAAGTCTATTGTATCCGTATACGATGACCCGGGGGAACCTCTATCGGACAGCTCCTCGTCAGCTGGCCAAAATGCCCTCCCTGGCTCAGAATCGGTATCGACGGATGTGTAGGTAACCGTAGATGATGCCGAAGACATGACTGAATCTGTAACACTCAAACCGAGTTTACATTAGTACATATATAAGACCCGTAATAATATACTTAATATATTATAAACACGGTATGTGAATCCATGCAGCATCTATATAACCAACAAACTCAACTAGTAATGTAGAATGAATGTCCCATAAAATCCTTTTTATGAGTAATGTTGAAAACGTTATAGTCCAAGTAAAAAACATTTGAACATTGTTACTCTAAAAACCCTTGGCTCTAATACAATTCTGTAACACCAACCAAATTGGTCCAGCGGAAAATTGAGTATCCGGGAGTCGTTACATTCAGATCAATAGTGCACAAGATAGATGAACGACCTCAACAAGATCGTTTAAAATACATACATTGGATTTATATGAAATTATTTGATACAAAGCACAATGGCTTAAATAGTTCAACATTAAAATAAAGATTCTAGATCATAACAATCGACCCGAAATATAATACTCCAAATCTTTATGCATATAAGACCATCCAAAAGACATATCCCAATGTATCTTGTGCAGCCTCGTGCAATCATATGACCAGAGAAAAACATGCTTAAAACTCAACATAAAGTTGGTGATTCATAGTTATGTAAATAATGACATTTATGACCATAAGATTTCAGTGTATGATAATCAACATATGCAAACATCCAACAAATGTAATTTACGTCCCTAAGCTCCATGACACCCGAAGCTCGACATGTATGAATGCAATATAAATATTGCCACATTCCCTTGATATGTTCTAAACCCGCAACATACATATGAACGACATGGTATACATTCTGTTGGTTCACTCCGTGTACATAAACCAGTAAGAGCGTACTCAACTGGATGGGATGTCAACCCCAATAATCTAGTTATAACAGTTCGCGCTCACGAACAAAAGTAATTGACAAAGTTTCATGATAATGGGCTTAAAGGGTTATCGCTACTTAGAGCAAACACTAATCATAGGTAAAATTACATTTACGTCTAATTTGTAAAAACAAAGCATGTATCTCACCCCAACAGTTGTAAATCTTTTGATGAATAGTAAAACCATGGGGCTATGAACGTCACATTAAGCAAAGCACAGTAGTGGCATGAAAAATGATGCAAAAGACTTTATCCGCAACCTATGAATAAGTAATACATATTACTAAACGGAAAAATAATAATATAAATACTTGCAATCTCGTCCCTAGTGTGTGCTTGAACTATATTTAAAATGATGCCATTTGAAAGTAGTTCCTTGTTTAAAAATGATCAACTTTATCGGGTCAACGTGGTCAAACCGTAAGTATATAATTTACGACTTCAGACTTTTAAGAAACTAGGTCGTACATACTTCAAATTATTAGTTTAGGTCAGCCCTTGATTTGGTCCCTAAGTGTATTAAATAATAAAAATGAAACAAACTACGTTATCACCTATTAAATTAAACTTATAAATTTCTAAGTTTTATCATGAGGCGTCGTAGAGTTTTACAATTAAATTATGTCTTCGTTATTTGACGATATTAAAAAGTAAAAGTACATTTGAAATCTCCGCTGGGAAATCTACAACTTTCGTTTAATAAGTTTCGGCTAAAAACGTCATTTAAGTAGTTAAAAATAGTGCTAAACGTGTGCGGGTCGCTAGGTGGTTTTATACTTGGCCCATTTTAGTTGATAAATGCGTGCGTGGTCAATATTTTAAAAGCAGTTTTTAGCCTTGATACTCAACGTTAAAATAAAACAAAAATACCTTATTAAACTATGGCCTACTGGATACTACTTATCTTTTATAAGCTTTACATGGCGGGGTCATTAACTAGCTCAAAAGTAGGTCGAAAGATAGGGTTACCGCAAATAGTCATGACTGTTTGCACATAAGGTGCTCGACTAAATGTCGCCACCTGTGAAGAACGGCCAATTTGGCACGCGAATTATGGGTTGATTACTACGCAAAAAGGGGTGACGTTTGATCTAGTTTATAGGTGATTCAACGGCTTAAGTAATCGTGTTGGTCTCGACATTTCGTTCAGGACAAAGGTCACAATAATTCATGGAAAATGGCTCGTTGGCTGATATTCAAAAAGGGTTTAAATGTGGCAGTTTTTGCACGCAACTTTGAGACTTCATAACTAATTCGTTTCTCAACCATTTTAGATGATTCGAATTTCTAAATAAAGCTCACCATGTTAACTACAAAAAGCCCCTAAGCACTGGCCTTATCCCTTGGTTTAATTGAGTAGAATCACAGCCTAAAATTGACCTACCAGGTTGTTTTAAAAGCAGTGTAACGAGGTACAGGTTTTTGCTCACTTTTGAGGCTTTCTAACTCTGTCTCTACCTGACGAAACCTAGAGATTCTAGGGGCAAAATAAACCCTTAAAGGCCCTTTACAAGTACTAACTAAGTTTCGATTTTAGTATTTACTTCTAGGGGTTGAACAATGTACATAAGGTTGACTACACGAATGGGACGTGTTTACAATATTCTAACGCACCTATGCCATATTGTTTCAAAACAAGTAACGAGTGCAAGCCACAATGGCTGACATTATAAACTCGTTATCCTTGTATAACCATGGCCAAAATTATTAGTTACATAACAACATTATGAAGTGCTACTATTTTATTTCGTGTATATCAGGAGTATAAAAGGTTTTTTAGATTTTTAGCTCACGTTAACCATACAAACACAAGTTGTTTCAATTCACAATCACTGACAACATAGATTGTAAATAATAATAATATAGGTGATGAGAAGTAATAAGCTCACAAAGCTTAAAGTTGAACGTTGTAGAGGAGGCTTGGCAGGAAGGACGAACCCCAAAGAAACTAAATTAGGGTTTCTTAAGATTAGGGTTTCTAGGACTTTTGGATATTCTTGTATTTTGAATGAAGGGTGTTGCTGTTGTTGAACCAGGAAAAACAAAGAGTAGAGAGATTATGAGAGTTGTGGTTTGTGGTTATGAGGGTTTGTGAAGACACCATACTCGGCTAAGATTTTATAAACCGAAACATGAGGCAAAGACTATTCAATGAAGAGTTCACAAGTAATGATTGAAACACCAAAATGGGAAAGCATCTTTGCTATAGGATATAAAAGCTATTTACTGTGGGTTTCTTGGTGAGGAAAAAAAATATAGCTGCTAGATGTCATGAGGTATTGTGGGTTTTTGTGAAAGGAGATTTGGGCTTTTATCCAATGGGTAGAAGGGTTAAATTTGGGATGAGATACTTCTCTTTCTTTTTACTCAGCCGAATATCACTATCTTTTAGGATTTCCAAAAGTTTTTATCTAGTTTTATTTAGTTTCTTAATTTGTAAAGTTAAAATGTTGGTGTAGTTTGTTTTAAAGGGTTTTTATTTTCGATAGGGTAAGATGAATGAAGTCATGAAATTTTCTTGACGAGGAATATAAAATAAATGACTAAATTACGGACATAATTACGCAAACCCATTGATTAAAAGGAAAGATGAATTAATGGAGATCGAAATATGATAATGTACAAGTCATTAATGCACGACATCCAAAATAGCCATTTCACCTCTGTTTTCCTAAACAATCTTGTACAATCTATCAAGTACAAGTTTCAAGCAAGTCATATACTTCATTTACATTCCATAATCATCCTCATTTCATAAGATTTCATGAAATGAAACCTAGAAACCCTAACCCGAGCAAAATACTAAACCATGACCCGTTTCTCGATATTTATCCATCATAAACCTAAACCAACACTCAAATAAGTTGTAATAACTTAATTTACAACATTATCAATCATATTCTATCATCATTTCATCTCAATTATACACGAAATAAATCCAAGAAACCCTAAACGTGCCCTAATATGAACATTCGACCCGTTTACTCGTTTTCACCCATTTTAAACCCGAACCACCTATCAATTCTTGTTATTAATCCTTAATACAAGTCTTGTGAACATATATCTATCATTATATCACAAATGTACTCCAATTATAAGCAAGAAAACTCAATCCGAGCCTTAATGGAACTTGCAACCTCTTTTCTTGCAATTTGACCCATTTTGAAAGTTTCCTTTGCAACCAACCACATTATGACTAAGAAACTAGCTCCCTTAAGCAGCTTACAATGCTACTTCCATCATCTCTTGGCTCTAAATGAAGCCACATCTCTCCCTTGGAGCCTAAGTGTTGCCGCGGCTAAGTCACCACCACAAACACCTCCACAAACTTCCACCTTGCACCATAGCCTCTCCAACTCAGCCCCTAGCCTCACCACATCACCCCCACCTGTCCTAACCTTAATCACTAAGATCCCTTGGCCTCTAAGGGTCGAACTAGTATAAATAGGGGTGTCATGCCCTCATTTCTACTCATCCCCCACTTCCTCCTCTATAACCCATCATAGCAGCAATCCTTTGCTCAAAGAAGATCCTAAGAGGTCCTAAGAAGTCTCAAGAATAGAAGTGAAGCAAAAGAAACCAAGAAAAGAAGCCCCTAGGCGTACGAAGCTAAAAGCTCCGATTTTGACCCGTTTCCAAGGTATAAGCTCAAACCCAGGTTCTCGATGTTCCACTTCTGCTCCTACACTCTTATAATGTTCATATGATCCTAAATAAACTCTTGTTTAAGTTTTATAACTCAATTCATGCTCATTTTCCATTTTGATCTAAAACGTTCCTCCGGAAACCCTAATTTCATGTTTTTCATAAATCTAAAAGTTATAATGATAAAATGTTGTTATAATCTATCCTAACATGCTTAACTAATGTTATTATAACTACTTTATTGATTATTGAAGGAATTTGAAATAAAAACCTACGCGTTTTCATTATAAAACCCTAATTCGACCCGTTTTGATTTCTAGCTTAACGAATCGTTATTTTAAACTTTCGTTAAGTTAAACCTTCATATTTTAGCTTATATTAATAAGCTATAACCTGAAAATGTCTTTTGGAATGTTAAAATAAGCTTGCATGGCAATTCGGACTTGTTTTGTAAATATTATCCATGCAAGGGGTATATATCGTAACTTTCTGAAACTTATAACTAAAAGGACTGAAAATGTCATTTTATCAAAGTTATAACTATAAGGGTCTATTATGTCACTTTTCAAAGTGCAAGGTTTACTTTGTACATCTTTTAAACTAGAAGGACCAAACTTGTAAAAGTGCAAACTCCAAGGGTATATTTTGCCATTTTTCATTCTCAAGGGTCTAAAATGTAACATTCTCAAGGGTCTAAAATGTAACATTTTGAAAAAGTATAAAAATGTATTCAAAACATTACAAGACATAACTTTAATTAACGCTTCTCGTGCTTATCATTTCCAGATATTGATCAAAACGCTTAAAACCGATTATATCGTATCACAATACTAGGGAGCTTCATATTAAGGGGTTTCATCTTGGTATTACGTTCTGACTGAGTTGTTGGGTTTACGATTTAAAGTGCCCTAGCTCCTCAAACATTTACTGAATGACTTCTGAATTATGATGGCCCGAACGGTGATACAATAATTCCAAACTTTCCAATCAAACTCATAACAATATTAGACTCTCTGAACCAAAGTTCTAGAGTACAATCTACCTAAGACTTGACATATTTACTCAGGTTGCGTGACGTGGCTGTTTACTATCATTTTGCTATATCAACCTTTCCTGTTGAGATTGTGATAAAGTCGTCAGCTTTCATTTTGGAATATTTATTACAACTACCTATTAAGGTGAGTTCATAACCCCGCCTTTACTTATTTACATGTTTTATAAACCCGCAAGGGGGATACATGCTTGTTACAAACTCTTTTACATACTCGTTTATCTTATAACAATGTGATTACTTTTCAAAGACTTAGTGAGTTCATAGCCTCACTTTTAAATCTCTTTAATGTTTCATAAACCCGTGAGGGGGATACATGCTATAAATTACGAATACAAGTGTTTTCCAGACTATATGCTATCCTGATATACCATTACAATAAATGTCTAAGTTACTATATGCCAAAAGTCCCTCATTATCATGGACCATTAATCACTTACGAATGAACGCGAATATTGTAGATAGATCTATCGGGATTGACGAATCATGTTTGTGTTAGCCGGATAGGTAACCAAACACACTATATTTGAATTTCATAGGTATATGGTAATTACCTACACCGAGGGCCATTATCTATATATATATATCACATCAATTTGGGTATATATATACACCAGTCAGTTTGTGTGCCATGAGTTTAGACGCAATAATACATTATAAATGCAATACCATTTTCCCATAATAATTGTATTCGTTGCAATTATTACAATTAACGGGTGTATAACAACGTAACCCAATATCATACTATAACACATTACTATAACATTGCTTTTATAACAATTACCTATGTATTTCACTCAATCATTATGTTGACTTTTTAGCATGTTTATCTTAGGTAATTGAGCAACTTATGGCATCGAGTGACATGGACTTGAAGATGGCTAAAACTTGTTATCATTCACATTGTATGTAACTAGATTTTGGGACCTGCCTTTGTAAAACTCTTATTTTAAATGAATAATAACGTATCTTTTGAACAACGTCTCTTTTAAGTCATTTTCTATGATTATGATTGTTGTACTATGAAGTAATACCCCAGATTAGCTTCCGCTGCTATATTTATAAAAATGGGGGTGTTACAGAATGGTATCAGCGCCATGGTTATAGAGAACAAGGTTAAAACCTTAACTATAACTACATTTCTTTTCTAGCCATCAAAGTCCTATGTGCCACTTCATTCCCGAAACAATATGTAAAGATACATAACTACTATATTATCATATAAATAACTTATGTTATTTACAACTGGGTTGTTAACAGAATGATGTCTTCTCCCAACCACTCTACTTCCAATATTAAGGATACTTTTTCCTCTATGAATATTCCTAACTATACTTCGGTCTCATCAGATTATTTCCCAGCTTCATCGGGAAGCATTTCTTTTAACTCTTTGGAAAACTCTAAAGATAACATGATCCCACCAGTATTCTTACCTTTCTACAATAATCCTTATTTGAAAGACGTACAATCACCTATTTCATCACCAGCTCCTATTACTCCACAGACTATTTTAACTCCATCTCCAGTGTTACCACCATCACTACTATTTGACCCTCGATATTTCTTTATTCCCGAGGAACTATTACCATCTACGAACCCAATCGGTCTTCCATCACTCTCTTCTACTAATCCATCTCATAATCAAATCTGTAATTTGGTATCACCATCTTTCTCAGTTTATACTCCTACCCCACCTCAGATATTTGAGATAGGAAAAAGTTCAATTAAGATGTATCTGAAGCATTAAATCGAGGATATTTTAAATTACTTAGAATAACTCTCTTTTCACCGCATTGAGAAAATGGAAGAAGGACGTATTAATGATAAGATGATCATACAAAAAGATGGTAACTTTGCATGGTCATGAAAGTAGACCATGCCCGTGAATAAATTCTCGTTGAGGGAGGTCAAGTTTTTCTTTTTGAAAATACTTGCCTTTAAGAGATTGAAGACCCGGGTTTCTATCTAAAAATTAGCAAGCAATTTGGCATGTGTTTTATGGAAAAAATTTGAACTCTGAGCTCGAACTTCATTACAGCCTCGTATCATTATTGAATGACATTCTAAGGACCGAAATGTTAACGATTTTAAGCGAAGACATGCCATTATTACCCCTTTTTTATGTATATTGCCTCATTATAGTAATTTTTTTTCTCTTTGGCTTATTAATATTATATACTTTTGTTATTGATTTTTAAAAAAAAAGTTTCAGAAAAAATGAAAAAATCTTTTTTGTTAATTTATGGTTTTACTATATATACCAAATGATACAGGATAGTTTGAATAGGTATCCTCCATTATTCATAACTTTCATAACAGCCAATTGTTTCAGAGTTTCTTCTGGCGTAAACTCCGAATTCCCAGCTTGTTGATAGAAATTCAATTCTTTCTCTTTACAAGGGCGTTTTATGTTGAAGTGATGTCCCATCAGTTTGATACTTCGTATTGACAAAGTAAAGTTCGAATTCACCCCCATTCTCAACATGCTCCTTGATAAAGTGAAATCTGATGTCTATATGCTTCGACCTGGAATGTTGAACATTGTGTTGTAGCTTAAAGGCAATAAACGCTTTTGTTTATCACAGTACATTGGAATTTTTATTGAATCGCCAAGCCATAGTCGGTAATCTGTGATCTCATCCAAAGAATTTGGGCACAACATCCCGACATAGCAATATATTCAGCTTCTGTACTAGATATCGCAGCACTTTTCTGCCTTTTTGATGACCAACTAACAAGTCTATCTCCTAGAAACTACATACTACCAGATGTCCTACGGCGTGTATCTTGACAACCAGCATGATCCGCATCTGTAAATGCTGTTAGTGCAATTAAAGAATCCTTCGGATACCATAGTCCCTGATTGACGGTTCCTTTTAGATACTGAAAAATCCTTTTGACCGCATGTAAGTGCTTTTCAGTAGGGCGAGCCTGATACCGGGCACACATGCATATAGCAAATTGTAGGTCAGGTCTACTAAATGTGAGATAAAGGAGGGTGCCAATCATACCACGATATTGTGATAGATCTACGACTTTCCCTTCTTTATCCTCATCCAGTTTGGATTTCTCTACCATAGGAGTATCCATTGGGTCACAAGAGTCAAAACCGTATTTATTTAAAGATTTCAATACATATTTTGACTGTTAAGTAGATGCCCTCTGATTTTGAAAAATCTATAGTCCTAAGAAAAATGAGATTTTGCCCATCATTGACATCTTAAATTTTGAACACATGATTTTAGCAAATAGGTCACAAAGTTCAGGTGTAGATGCAGCAAAGATAATATCATTGACATATACTTGTACCAAAAGTAATTCTTTGCCTTCCTTACAGATGAACAGAGTAGGATCTACTGAGCCTTTGGAGAAGTCTTGGGATATCAGGAACGAAGACAACATGTCATACCACGCGCGTAGAGCTTGTTTCAACCCATAAAGAGCTTTCTTTAGCTTGTACACGTGATTGAGGTTATCTAGATCCATAAAACCGTTCGACTGGCTAACATAAACCTCTTCCCGTAAATTACCATTCAGAAACACAGTCTTGACATCCATTTGGTAGATGACCATGTTCATGTGAGCGACAAATGCAAGAAAAATCCTTATAGCCTCTAATCTTGCAACCGGAGCAAAAAACTCTTCAAAATCAATTCCCCCTTCCTTGACGTGAAACTCACAAGCCACGTAATTTAGCCTTGTTCTTTAAATACATCCCATTCATCTAGCACAACTTTGTAGATCCACTCAAGTAATAACCCTAATTTTTATCTGGTTGGGTATTGAGCTCCCATACTCAAGGCGTTCAAACACATTGAGCCTTCTTGCATTGCTTTGATCCACAGGATTGAGTCAAAGCATCTTTAATAAACGTCTGGGTTCAACATCATTGAGGAAAGCAATCAAAGTAACAGAAAAGAGCCTTGCACATTTAATTGCAGCATTCATGGAAACAAGCTCTAAGCGTGTTCACCGATTAGTTTAAAAGTGGGATGACCTTTATTCCCATTTGCAATAGAATGTTTTGAAATTTGGTAATACGGGATGCACTATTGTATGAATAGAATCTACGAAGAAGATTGATCAAGAATGTATTTTTGGAATTGGTAATACCAAAGTAACGGATCATTACCCGTTTTATTTTTATTGTGTAACTTTAATATCAAGATTGTCTTCTCAACAATGTTAGGAATGATTAGAGGTGAGTTTCTGTGTTGTTTGATAGTTACTTGGTGATGAGCATCTTTTGGTCAACTGTTGTTGAGGAAAGGTGAACCGGTTGATACATCGGGAATCTATAGCAACAACTTCATGCATCAATTGGAAGCAATGACTTTAGGTCTGGAGATCAATACTTGGTGAGGAGTGAGTAATTTATAACAAACATTTGATGTTTAGAAACAATATCTCCCAATCAGTCTTGAGGTGGACAATATGTGAAAAGAGAAGGGTTTGGCATGAGTCCTGAACTGATTGATGCAAGAGTTATTTCATGAAGTGCGGGTCCTAAATTCTGTTTTCAAAGCCATTGCATTCGCCAGATCATCAAATACTACATGATTTGTCTCAATGATTCATCTGTACGTTGTTGTAAATTTGAAATGCTTTCTGTGGGTGCATAGCCAATGAAAATACCAATATCAGCTTTAGTTTGTAACTTTCCCAAATTCTCACTAATCTTATTGTCGGATAGCAGATGTGCAACCCATACATGGAAAAATGATAAGTCAGGAGGTTTGTCATGTAAAATCTCATATGGTGTTTTGCCGTGACAAAGTCGTACGATGGAACGATTTTGGGCTCTAAACATGAGGTAGCAACTGCTTCTGCCTATAAGAATAACAGAGCTTTATCATAAATCAATCATTGTACGGTGCAACATTCAATTAGCTTACGATTATCGTCTTTAATGACACCATTTTGCCGTGGAGAGCGAGCAACAGATGTTTCATGATAAGAAGCCAAGTCTTACTCTAATAATCAATGTAAGTTTGATTAACAAATCAGTTCCATTATCAGTTCTGATTCTCGGATAGTCACCTTGAAGCAAGCACTGGATCAACTTGAGAAACTTGATTATGAAATTGAAGCTTCATCATTTACCGTTAAGGGAACTTTAACCCATTGAATCGAGAGTAATCATCGAGACAATGACGATGATGTACTTTTTCCATTTAACACTTGCGATCACTATTTGTCCACAAAGATTCCATGTGCAAAAGATAGAGTTTTTTCCTTGGTTGGAGGTACTTCAGATTTAGTTTGTAGGTTCTTCTAGCTTTTACCTATTGCACAATCATAACACAAATGGTCCTTTTCAAATTTAAGCTTAGGAGACCCACGAACAAGAAGACGTGGATCAATGCTAAATGGTTGATTTCATCAAAGTTCAGATGAGACAGACGTCGATTCTATAGCCAGGACTTAGTCTTTGAGGCCTTTGAAAAGAGACATATAGGAGAGGACGCCATCATATCTCCAAGAGACAGAGTGTACAAATTATGGCATCGAGATCCAGTCAATAGATCAATACCTTCTAAATTATGAATGAAGCAGGTGTGTTGACGAAAAGAAACTTCCAGGTTCGAATCACAAAATTGCCCAACGGAGAATAAGTTGTGTCCAAGTTCTTGCACCTAGTAAACCCTTGATATCGTAACATTCCCAATATGATAATCACCATAACCCAATATCTTTGCCAAACGTGATCATATGGTCTTATAATTGTACCCCAAAACCTGTATTACAAAATATGGTGACTGAGAGCGATCTATCGGACAATGCTGGAGCATCCAGAAGTTCAAAAATACCAGAGAACAATTTGGACGACCTGCATTCATCAAGAGAGGAAGATGAAACATCAGAAACTTTGGATCCCCAAGATTGATTGGGTTCCTTTTTGTTAGCAGATACAGATTTAGGAACCTTAGATTTGCTAATAGGAACATTCAGTATTAGATTATCTAGGATTCCTGAGAAAACCAATGAAACAAACAGGTTTAGGTTTTTTAATTTCCTTCTAGAGCAATAGTTTTCCAAAGGTGGTAACTTCAGTAGTTGTGGTAATCCTATTAAAAAAGGCACAGCATTTCCTACAATAGTGAGAAGGTCTGACCACATAGGTCCCCAGAATGTATCCAATAATTGTAAACACCTTCCTGTGGTTTTTCAAACTTTTCTCTTTGAATTTTTCTTTAACAAATTTTCATTATTACGATCCTACACATTATTGATAAAATACAAGAACACACAAATCATGAGTAGCATAAAGCATGCAACCATAACACTTAAGGACAATATTAATTCAGAATTCGCAAAAAGTCTGGAATGGCTGCACATGAGCCAGTTCCTTTAATTACACCAACACAATCTTATATTTATCAAACTAGATTTTAAACTTTCCAAAACTAGGTTGGTCTACTACTTTTATTCTTCTGAGTTCTACTTGGTGTTTGCCGAATCTTATCTTTCTTTGTATTGCCTGAAGACTGTGATCCGCTAGCACTAGTATACGGTTTTACTCATGTAGAAGACAACATAGGTTTTGTTTAGAAACTAGGTTTGATGTAGAGGTTGTTTTTGTGATTGTGTTTCCCAAGGATGTGACGGGCTTAGTAAATCTAACGCTTTTGTCTTTGTTCTTTGGGGTCACAGCCACTAATTTTTCATCAGTATTGTTAATACTAGAGCAGGTGTTACTGATGTTTGTAAGCAACTCCTGTACTAGTTTAGCATACCTATAGGCTAATTCTAAGGATTGATCTAGTGGATATTTTGATTTAACATGTTCAACAAGATCCCTAAGAACGGTATCTTCTTCCTGAGTGTCCCTTAATATAGGCAGAGTTGAGCTGTCTGATTATTCAACATTTATTGTTAATTGTTTCCCCATCAATCTAAGCATATTTCTGATCACTTAGTGAGTTTTGTAACGTCATTATCAATTATAGCTTTTCCTTTAAGTTTCCTTAAATCATCCTCAAGAGCTGTAATTACTAAAACTTTTTCCTGAAGACTAGCATTTAAATTAGAAATTTCCACAGACTTTAGATTGACTTGATTAATTAAATCATCACAATGTTCGTTTGATTGAATACGTGCTGGTTTAATCGAGTCATAAAGTTGTTTTATAGCCGTAATCAAAAAAAATTCTCATTCTCAACAATAAGCTTTGTCACCTTATGATCCAATTCATTGTTAATTGTTTCAATCTCCTCTAATTCCTGTTTAATCTTATCCTCATTCTTTATCCCATTTAGAACTTTAATTCTCTCTTTCAACTTCTTTATGACCGTGTCTTTCTTTTGGGACTGAGCTTTTAATTTATTTAATTCAAACAATTGATCAAAACTTGGAGCACTTTGATTTGAAATAGGATTTTCCCTTTGAAAAATTTCTTGATTAAGTTAAGAATCAACTTCTAAAGAGATGCAATGTTTTTCAAGAGTGGTGAAACTTTTGAATAGTTTATCATAAATCTCTTTTTCAATGAAATCCGTTTTGAGCTCAGTCTCAAGTTGGAGACACTTTTCACATTCATGCACATTCACATAAGCATTTTTCACAGACGAATTCATAATTATGTTCACAATATCTTTGCTTAACACTTGTTCTAAGAGTCGTTTATTTTCGTTCAAAACTTAATTCATTTTAACTTCAAATGTTTTTGACTCTATACGATGTTGTTTATCAACCAAATATTGATTGAATGTGTTAAATAAGTCCTTCAGAGATTTTACAAATGGAATTATTTCATCCCTAAAAATAAGCTTTTTTGTATGTTCAAACCCCACGAAACCCTCAGTGATAGCTGTGGGTGTGGTTCTTTCTTTTAACAACCACGTCAAAACCAGCAAGATGGGTGTTTTAAGTTCTTCAAACTGTATTCGACCATGCTAACTTTAGGAAGTTCTTTTGGAACCTCAACTATGGTTTGTCTACTAGAAAGAATGGGTTCTGAAGAATTCACCAAATTCTGAGACCAAAAGGCTTGTTCAGCAGAAAATTCAGTTTGTGGAACAAAGCATGTTTTAAAATCTTTATAAAGTTGGTTAAGAGCAGCATAATCGACTGGTGTAGTGTTAACTTTCTTTTCAAACATTATGGGATCCTTTTGTTTTAAAAGCATTTTTGAACGACTCTCTTCAGCAAGCAACAAGGTCTCTTCAGAGTCAAGAATCACAATGGGATTAGTTTTCTCAATAATATCACCAACATATAGCTTTGGTTTCAACTGCTGAAGACTTTCTTTCAGATAGCAAGATTTTGAAACCCTAGAGCTTGTTTTTAGTGGTATTGATCATAGAAAAACTAAGGTTTCGTCAACATGTGAACAGTTTGTGCAGATTGATCTCTTTTAAAAATAATATTATCTAGCTGTTTGATTCTCTTTTCTAAAGCAATCTCTCTATCAATGTTCCTAGATTCTTCTTTCTTAAAATCATCTTTGAGAAGATAAACTGTTTGTATTAAAGATTCTTTTTCTTTTAAATGTTCAGAAAGAGTTTGTTTAAGATGATCAATCTCTACAGACTTTGCACATGAATCTAAAACGTTATCATTACTCTTTAAATCAACATTTTGTCTTGCATTCAACACTTTAACTTGTTCCTTATATCTTTCAAGCTCAGTAGTTAAAGGATCATTGACACTTTTAATTCCAGCTTTATCTTGGTTTACAATTAGCAACTTGGTTCATCAGTTTTCAATCATAAGATAATATCAAGTGACAATCTTGTTGTGCAGAAAGTTAGAATTCTGAATAGCTGCCGTTTTGAATTCGTCACATACTGAGCAAAAAGGGAATGATATTGCTATCACGGTATATTAGTCTCTGAATGTATTCACAACATTCGACTTGATTTTATTTTCCCAGAGACCGGCATCACTTCACAGCTTGATTAATCATATTATTATTCACATTATCATGATTATGTACCTTAGTAAGAGCATCTGAACCATAATGATATAAATTCAACCATGAAAAGCAACTTTTGTCAGTGGTGAGTTCATGTTCACAATAAGAGTCATAAGCATCCAAAATCATAAGTTGATAAGCAATCCCCCCCACCACCCCCCCCCCCCCCCGCAATGTGAGGTAATGACCGTCTGTGTAAGCTTGAGCTTCTGGAATTCCTAGATCTGCCAAAAATCCAAGATCCTCCTACATGAATTAGAATATTTGTTCCACATTACTTAGCTATGAACCAATAAAACGCTTATATTTAAACCATGTAAACATTCTTTTCCTTCTGTTATCCTTCTTGGTTTAGTGCATTGTTTGGACATGTATCCTTCCCCTTTGCAGTTGTAACATGTAACAATCCTTTGTTTCCCCGAGTTACTCCCACTTGCACCTGGAGTGAAAGTTCTTATATTACCCGCAACATAAGAAATTTATCTCCCCTGTACTGGTTGTATGGTTACTCTTCCATCATTAATGGTGGCTTGTTGCCTTGGGTTTGATGAGTTCCTCAGCTGGTTATTGTAGTATAGGATAACGGAATGACACATACAGCAGACACAGAATGAACATTACATGATTGATGGCATCAATTGGATCATCACCAGGCTTGAACACTAGAATAGTTAGACCGGAGTCTAATTGGGGAAATTTAGATTGTTGGTTGACTGTGGGAGAGTATTCTATTTAAGGAATGGATGATGATGGAGAGTAAACATTGTGAGAACAAATGTATGATAATTGTTTGAGGGGATGGTTGATTTGAATGAGGTATTGGTGAATTTATTGATTGAGTATTGTTGAGATTCAAAAGGTGATCCATACTGTGAAGATTGATAAGGTGAGACAAATTGTTGATGTTGAGAGTTCTGGTAAGAGTGCTGATGAGATTGATAAGGAGACTGTGTCATTTGGTGAGATGCAACTAAAGCAAGAGGATCGGAGTTGCATTCATGCATCAATCGAACTTCATTTGCATGTCGTTTCATAGTGTTCAAGTGACCTGAAATTCTGATCAAAACAATAGTAGTATGCAAAATCTTATGGATCAACTTAACATCAATAACGAATTTGCTCCATTCAACAGGAAGAGTATTCAAAACTTGTTAATGATTAAAAAATATGCTCTCATGGCATCTTGTAAATATTGATATCATTGAGTAGCAGAGTGAATCTCAAGTAGTACTTGTGTAACGACTCTCCTTTCTTGTATGTAAACTTATCAAATTCATCGTACAGCTTACATTCTTGTTCTTGCTTTGTTAACGACGTTTTCCTTGCCCATAGCATTTTTTGTTCTCCCCAAGTATCCTTAGGCTACATAACACGATGTTGACTAGACAAGAGCATAAATTTCATTGGAAGGCCTTGTAAGAATGAAGATTATGCTTTGAGGTCACAAATCAGCTTGAAAATGTTTCTGCGGAGTGAATTCAGTATATTCCTTGGTCTCAGATACAACCATCCCACTTTGTATTGTTGGCTATAACAAGTATACCTTGTTTCAACGAATAAGAATCAATCTACACTAATATTCTGTCATCATATAAAGTTCCATTATGCATTCCATGATTCAACAAATGTTTTTCAAGCAACGGGTGGTTTGTAGTCCCCACCTTGAAGAGAAGTGACTATCAGCAAGGGTCCGTCATTGATAAATTGGTATGTTCAATGATTACTGTTTGATCGAGCGGTGATAGAAAGTAATTGTGTTTGAGGGTGTTGTATTTTGAGTTTTAATTTATGAAATTACATGGGATTTTACAATTCTTGACAAAACTGGGAAAACAAGTGAGTGTTTCACGGGATTTTACAAGTCAAAGAAATAAACCGTATAATGTAGATTAAGCAATTTGAGTTTTAAGTTTATGTTTTAAATTCGGTTGATTAAGCCAATTGCGAGTTCGGGTTCTACTGAAAACTACAAATTCGTGTCCTTAAGAAAGAACTGCAAATTCGCGTCCTTAAGAAAAACTGCAAATTCGTGCCCTTAAGAGAAACTGCAAATTCGGGTCCTTATGAAAAATTGCAAATTCGGGTCCTTATGAAAAATTACAAATTCGAATCCTTATGAAAACTGCGAATTCGGGTCCTTAAGTGAATTACGAATTCGAAAACAACTAGAAACTGCTAATTCGGATTGAATCCCAGTCTGCGAATTTGGATACAACAAAGATTACCAATTCGGATAGAACTAAAAATCTGGTAATTCGGGTAGCACTAAAAATCCACGAATTCGGGAACAACAAAAATTGCAAAATTCGGATAGAGCTAGAAACTGCGAATTCGTGCAACACACGGACGAAACTCAAAATCTTTAAAACACAAAAAGACACCTTTTTGATTATTTTTTCCCCAAAATTTCCTGTACAAATAGTATTCTTAAACCTATAGGTACCTTAAAAATGACAACTTTTGGGTTTTTAAGCCGAAAATTTCAAAATCAAGATTTGTACTTTATAAGGTTTTTTGAAAACAAAAGATGAACAAAAATGAATTTTTCTTTGATCCAAAGCAAATACACCTATATCCAAAGATACTAGATCAAATTTACCTAGGTAAATGATCTTTTAGTGTACTAAGAAGCTTCGAATACAAGAGAAAAAAAATGCGTACGGTTTAAGAAAAAACGAACCAAAAAGACAAAAACAAACACAAAAACTAAGCAAATCACTCCATGGCTCTTGATACCAATTGTAGAATACAAGTAATCTTTGATATATGAGAAGCAAGAACTAGTGAGAGAAAGTGGAAGGAAGGATGTATTTTCTAGAGAGAGAAAGTGCTAAACATGAAATGCATTAAGAGAAAATGAGAATACAACCAACCAACCACCCTCGTCCAAGGCATAGAGAGGGAATTTATACATCAAGGGTGGCCGGCCATGGGCCTTATTAGGCTTTTCATGGGCCTTTAGGCCATATTAGCTTATAAACTAAATATTTGACTAACTACGGGCTTTGACTAGTTAATATTGGAAGTGACCGAGACTTTGTTCTTATTCCTAACAGAATTAACATTTTTTGAATAATGATTAATTATCACATAAAATTTCCGCTTACAATTATCTTCAGAGAAACTTTCTCGATAGATATATTGCCCTTTTAGACGTTATTACGTAGAAAGTGGTGACGGATTTCTATATGTTTAGTTCTAGAGTGTTGTACGAGGTTTTTTACTTAAGCCGATAGCACCTTTATTGTCGCACATAATCAGAACGTCGTCGAGACGTATGCCGTAGTCGATGAGAGCTTGTTTCATCCATAGTGCTTGTTGACATGCCTTTTCGGTGGAGACGTATTCGGCTTTGGTCATGGAAATAGCAAGGGCCGTTTTTTTCTTAGTGAACCAAGATGTTAAACAACATCCCTTAAACGTACAAACGCCACTAGTGCTTTTGCGATCAACGTAATCCCCTGCGTGGTCAGAGTCGGCATAAACTACAGTTTCTGATCCGGTTCCCTTATCGATACCATAAGTCTTAAGTGGGACTATAACCTCTTATATACCTAGAATATACATTTAAAGACTACTAATGGGAAGTCTTTTGGGATTCTCTTGGAAAACGAGCACATAACAAAACACTAAACATAATATCAGGCACTAAACATAATATCGGGCCTACTTGCGGTTAAATAAAGTAAACTACCAATCATACCTTGATATTTAGAGCTATCCACGAGTTGGCTTCATCATCCTTAGTGAGCTTGATTTCCGTTGACATCGCGTCTTGGTTGGTTTGGAATCTTCTACCCCAAACTTCTTTAACATCTCCTTGATGTACTTGGATTGATTGAAAAATATTCCTTCTTCCATTTGTTTAATTTGATAACCCAAGAAGAAGTTCAACTCCCCCATCATACTCATCTCAAACTCATCGTGCATGATTTTTGCAAAATCATGACACAAGTTTTGACTCGTGGAACCAAATATAATGTCATTGACATATATTTGAGCAATGATAAGATGTGACTTTGATTTCTTAGTAAAAAGTGTATTATCGACCATTCCCATAGAATACTCGTGTTTTATCAAAAATGCTTTTAGTCTATCATACCAAACTTTGGGAGCTTGCTCAATACCATACAAAGCCTTTTTAAGTTTATAAACATAGTTTGGTTTTTGAAAATCAATGAACCCTGGAGGTTGAGCAACATAAACCTCTTCGTTATTAAAACCGTTTAGGAAAGAACTTTTTATATCCATTTGATATAATTTAAAACCATTTGCACAAGCAATAGAAAAAAGTATTCTAATCGACTCTAACCTAGCTACCAGGGCATATTTTTCATCATAGTCTATACCTTCTTGTTGATTATATCTTTGTGCCACTAATCTAGCCTTATTTCTAGATACTATACCGTTTTCATCTAATTTATTTCTAAAGACCCATTTTGTTCCTATGACCGATTGACTCATGGGTAAAGGGAATAATTCCCAAACATCATTAGCTACAAATTGATTTATTACTTCTTGAATAGCTACAACCCAACTTTCATCTTTTAATTCCTCTTTGACATCTTTGGGTTCTATCGTAGATATAAAACAAAAGAAATTACTATGATTTTAGGCTTGAGACCTTAAGGTTTTTTTATTAAGATTTCCTATGACTTGATCTAGTGGATGATTCTTGGACTCCTCAATATTAATGACTTCATCAACTTCCATTGACTCATCTTCTTCATTATTACTCCATCCGTCCCATATTAAGTGTCCATTTTTGACTTTTTAAAGTCTTTTTTCTTCAACTTTGACCTTAATTATTTCTTC
>BQNB010040875.1:11929-38790 GCA_026074375.1 Tanacetum coccineum | reverse complement strand
AGACATTATGGATTACTTAAGGCTTATAGAATTGTGGAATTGTGACGCAGTGGTCTGCTACACCTAAGTAAAATATTAGTGGTCGAGGTAATTTTGTACTTATTTGTTTCGGTTGCATTTTTGAATAGTCATGAAAAAAGGGTGTTTAGGACTGATTATTAAAAGTGGTTGTTGTCTTTTCAAGTTAGCTGTTTGGAGTTGCGAAATTTAAATTGCTTATTTAACTCATATATCATCAAATAAAAACGGCCTCAAAACAACGTGTATGTTATTGAACAGTAGTCAAATTTAATAATCGATCTTGAAACAAGCAAACACGCACATTATTTTTGAAATTGTTGTTTTTCAAGTTGCTTATGTGTGTATGCTTATAAGCGAGAACACAATTGATGCTATCAAACAATAACCTTATCTTTCCTATGTGTCATGATTATTGTTAAACAAGCACATATACAAGACTAATAATCTACCGTGTTGACAACATTTAGGTAGCTTCAGTTGTAGTTGTGGTTCTATTGCTGGCAGCTGCAACTGTTAACAATGAAGCAGGTGGAGACGCTAATTCGTAAGCCCACTCAAATTGATACAGAAAGGCTTCTTTCAAGAATCTCTGCTATTTTAAAAAATTTAGCATAATGATGTCATCAAATAACGTCACTTTTATAGCATTATTTATCCCATGTAAATAGCCCATTTTGTATAATTATTGCAAGAATTGTTACTTAATCGTTTATATTTGAGATTTGCAGTAATTATAAAGTACTTTTTGAAGATTAACTAAAAGGCACATATTTTGGAGCATAAACGAAGAGTTCGAGAAAGTCTACTGATCTGACAGCCAATACGCCGTATTATTCTAAACCTATACGACATATCAAAGACTTTGATGAATCAAAAGACCATTGCCTGACTTTGAAGAATATGTCATATCAACCTCAACGATACGCCGTATATAATACTTTGGTCAACGAAGAAGAACCAACTGGTTTAACAACAATACGTCGTATCCATAAAGAAGATACGGCGTATCCGTGCCTGCACTTCACAAGAAACCACAAAGGATTGAAGCTCAATACGCCGTATCCAAGATATAGCAATAAAATATACTGAAGATATTGAACGTGGTCCTTACTCCAAGAAATCTCCAATACGCCGTATCCCACATCGCCCGATACGACGTATCGATCAATTTCCAGACTCTATAAATAGAAGACCCTAAACTCAGTTTTAGGTATGCAAGTGAATCCCTAAACCACCAAGTCGACCAAGAGACGAATAAAGGAGCATAGAAGGTCAGAAAAGAGCCTCAAGATCATAGAAAAACTCTTGTAATCTTCGCGCAACCAGATACACGTTCGGTTAAGGTTTCTTTTCTTTAATCGTTCATATATGAAACCGTGTGTATTTTTACAATGTTTGGTTTGGTATCAGCTATGTTTATGAAGATCTAATGTTTGGTTTGTTTATATCGATTGCTTAATTTATCGTTGATTGTTGATTATGTTTATCAATTTATACTTGTTTATGTGATTAAGTACGCGAGCTATCATTCAACTGGGTCTAGTCCTACATATTTAATGCGCTGCAACTTCCGTGTTGTTTGGGCGTAGGCTAAGAGTCCTTGATAGCTCTCCATATTGCAATTTATATATCTAGAATCATAGGATCACAAATATTGACCTACATTTACCTTTAGTTTAGTGAGCTTAGTTGGACCAGCAGGTGACCCTGGGATCAACGTGTACGTTCTTAATCAATTGGTAAGGACTCAGACAGTGGACTACTAGTATATAAAGAGCCGTTAAGCAGTAAGTGGGTAAAGTTTCCATGAGCTTGGGTTTAATAAGAACACCATTATTAATCTCCTAAGATAGATTATAATCAAAAAATGCTTGCTTTATGCGGATGCGTCTAATTATGACAGAATTAGCGTGTCTAGGTCTTAGGAAGAAGATCCTCCTAAGTCTAGGAATGATATACCCTTCGAGATAAGTCAATCATTTCACTAATAAACAAACCTGCATTTTATCGGATTATTCATGGTTGATACGTTTTCCTTACATTAGTGTTTGACCGCTCCTCTATCGTTTGTTTATCTTCTTGTGTGTGTTTATTGCTTTACTTGTCATCAAAACCTTAGGTTAGATACCCAAAATTGTGCCAGTCTCTCAGGCTGAAACCCTCCTTTTTGCATTAGTTTTAGGTTTAACTTAGATAACTAAAATACTGATAGAATTAGGAATTAACGCTCTTGCTCTTAGTGATCGACACCATACTTACCAATGAAAATACAATTGACCGGGTACACTGCCCGTTAAAGTGTTGTTTTTAGGTATAGTCGGCATAAAAAATAATATAGAAAACGTGATACAAAAAATTACACCTACAAACGACAGACACATCAAGTTTTTATGGTGTCGTTTGCCACGCTGGGTGAAGTTGTTAATCTATGTTTATAGTAGTTTTTAGTTTTATTGTAAGTTTTAAGATTAATTTGCATATTTTGTGTTTTTGTTTTGGGTGTTAAAATTTCTGCATTGTATATTATGTGCATATTTGTGTGTTTGTGTGTTTCTGCATTGTGTACAATCTGCTATAACTTTCTCTGAGTCGACATAACTGATACGTGTAGTCAACTTCCTTGTTGATACAGGCGTATAATTTTTTTTTTTCAAAACCTAATACAACGTATTCGACTCTATCAGTTAATACGGCGTATTAAGCATTTAGACTGTATCTTTCCTAGAAAATTTATTACAGGTTAAAATGAACGACCAACATTTACTAGGAAAGTATATCAGGCGTGAGAAGAGTATATAAAAGATCGTAGCGTGGTCGGGTGTATAACGAAACTGCTACGTAGGGTTAAAGATCTGGGGTAATGAAAAGCCGTTCACGACCCATATCATTGAAACGAGAATTCCCACCATAGTTCTTTAATTACGCGTTTAACATCTGAAGAGCGACCCGTCATGAGTGAACCCAATGGTAAGTCCTCTTAAACGACAATCAATTGACTTTAGAATATCGATTGACAAAATTTCAATCGATGAAGATTACACGTGTAATTTATGACAAAAATTTATTTCTTATAAAATAAATTTCTGTCAATGATTGAAAAACGGATTCGGAAATGATAATATAAAATCAATATGCCGTCGTTTCCTCATCCAAGCCTAGCGATCGGGTTATTTTGATGATTTAACTTCTTAAAATTTGAAGAATTAATTTCCAGCATTGTCGCCCAATGATTCTCTAATAACGTCTAGAATCAGATTCCTCCAACCTGAACGGTTGAAATCCTTATCATATCGATAATTGATTTGAAAACTAAAACATATTGTTCAATGTATGAAGAGGAACCAAAAACGTTTGTGTACTTTAAATGATCTATTTCCTTTTGAACATAATTTATTTAATCCCGTTAGATTCAAAATCAATTTATGAACAAGAGATGCATGATGATAAAATTGATATTAAACAGTCTTCGGGGAGTAATGTAATAAATACCAATGATGGTGCCTATGCACATGGGTCAAATAAGCTTTTGGAAAAAAGTCATGATAAATCTAAAAAAATTTCAAAGCTAAAACTTTTATCAATGAATTAAATGTTAATATCATGACTTGGAATCATCTTAACAAAGGGATGTTATTCATTTTCCTAATCAAGAATTTGTGTCATTTGGCATCCCGTTCGACCCCAAGTTGTTTTATAAGGATGGGATTAAATTGGGGCAAGTCTAACTTAAAGACTTTTCTGTAAACAAAAGTGCTTGCCGAGAGACAACCCATAATGTATTTTCAATTTTCTTTCTTATCGAGTCTGTCTTCCCAAACTGTCTATACGGCGTATCCAAACCCCATGGATACGGCGTATTGACTTTCTGGATGTTATCCAGTCTTTATTTTTCTGTATTTTAAACTTTATTGTCAGATTTTTCGATACGGCGTATTCATTAAATGAATACAATGTATTCACATCGCTTCTGACCATAAATTAATTTTAATACAGGTCGTCAATTGGTGTAGTCCTATGGTATGACAACGGCGTATGCACTTCTAGTACAGTTAGTTTTTTTTTATTTCAATGTCTCACCAACAAATACACGGTGATAGAATTGCCTTGTTTTCTTATGCTTAGAAACAGGACCTTCTGAAAAAAGCGACAATCGTATGGTGGAGTATTTATAAATCTGGAAAATCTCGAAGTGTTGGAGTCCTAGAAATCTCATGACGGTTGTTCAACAATTTCTTCTCAGGTACTACACATAAATACAATCTACCTCTATCTATCTCCAATCAGTCTCATTTTAAATTCTTTTAATTCCCATTTTTTAATGTTTAAATCTAATACCACGAGGATGTTGTATAATGTCAGTGGAGGGATGTAGTCTCGATATCTGCTTCATACTTGTCTATTACCACAACACACACACATCCCACGCGCTCTAAATATGCTGCAAAGAGAAACAAAAAATTCAGTCTCTCTATCGTCTTTTGTGAAATTCACTTGTTACATTACCCGCCACACAATGAACCCAAATTGATCTCTTGTGATAAGGATTTATCTCTCTCTCTACACGTATTCGTGAAATGTTTGCGTCGCAAATCCACAAAAATAATGAATGTACTCGTTTAGTGGATCTAGAGACGGTTATAAGAACTTGGTTTCTGTGAGTGAAGTGTATATCTATAAGTTTCGAGTGACCCCAGAAGCGGCGAGTGATTACTATGGATTAATGGAGTAACCTTGTTTAAAATGGTAAAATTTCTAATTTACAACCAAAAAGACCTATACAAGTTGTTTTATTAACTAACTACACTTTAGTTAAAACTGTAGAAACCCTTTGTTTACTCTCATTTTAGAGGCTAGGAGCTGTACCCTATAGAAATACTTATAGAGACCAATCCTTTGGAATAACAACAACTGTTTATGTTTTTCATACAGCTACCTTTACACCTTAGCCTATTCCAATGCTTCCCAAATGCTAAAATGACAATATTAAATGATTAAGCATAATAAATAGGGATAATTGCATAATTTTGGCGGTTAAATAACTCCGAAAAAGTGTATAAAATTACACCTCATTAAATAACCCTTTGTCCTCAAGAAAATAGGCTTTTCTACCTATTAAATAGCAAAATCAAGGGCATTTAACCTACTCGATAAAGATATTTTATGACACAACCAGATAGACCTCGTAATGAAAATAACAGAAATTATATACTAGCACCTCACATAAGTGTTTGAATTTTCTCATTCTCGGGTGTAATAATGAATTATAACAATATAAGAAACGGGAAAATAACACTCAATACCTGTCATAGTATATAGATTACCATAAGCTTGATAAAGGATCGAAACCTCTACCACTTTGGCGTAAGCACCTAGGAATTACTATCAAAGAGGTATTTTAAAGGGTTGTAACGTTAGGTATAGGGTAAAGTAAACACGGTTGGGGATATGGGGGAATTTTGACTGGTGGCAAGCTAAATATTTACAAGAATACATGTAAAGGCATTGCTAAGCCAAGACTAGGACAAATATACACAACTCTACATCAAACTCTTTCTTTTTCTTTTCTCGAATCTTTCTTGATATAACATAAGCATGATGGTGGCCCGTATCTAACATATTTTTTTTCTTTTTTCATTTTTTATATACACTTTTGCCCTGCCATCTGTTGAACATAAACAATAATATACATGACTTGGGGCTTATAGTTTCACCCCTACACTTAAGTATATTTAGTACGTATGGGGGTAATAATTTGACTTTCTTCCCTAATTCTCCATAAAATAAAAAACTACCATGAATCCCAATCGTCACAAAACTGTATACGCTAATAATAGACTCAACTTATGTACTCAAGTAAACAATTAACTAGGGTTAAACAAATGTGGTAACAATAATGTACTAAACATGAGTACATACAAGGAAGGCTAAGGCGATTTGGGTGTAACATTTTGGTAGGGTGTAAACGATGCTCTTCATTAATAATCCAGAATCCACCATAAAATTACTAGAACCGTGTAAAGGATAGGCTCGGAGGGGTGTACTAGGGGTATCTTGCACAAAAAATGACTGCATAGCAAGGGTGTGGGGGTAGTTATATGACCAATGAGATCATCATAACTATAATAAATGAAGGCTAAAAACAAAGGTGATGACATCAAATAACGTCACTTTTATAGCATCATTTATCCCACGTAAATTACCCATTTTGTACAATTATTGCAAGAATTATTACTTAATCGTTTGTATTTGAGATTTGAAGTAATTATGAAGTACTTTGTGAAGATTCGCTAAAAGGCATACATTTTGGAGCATAAACAAAGAGTTCAAGAAAGCCTACTGATCTGATAGCCAATATGGCGTATTAATCTAGACCTATACGACGTATCCAAGACTTTGATGAATCAAAAGACCATTGCTTGACTTTGAAGAATACACCGTATCCACCTTAACGATACGCCGTATATAATACTTTGGTCAACAAAGAAGAAGTAACTGGTTTTACATCAATACACCGTATCCATTAAGAAGATACGGTGTATCTGTGCATGCACTTCACAAATAACCACAAAGGATTAAAGACGCAATACGCCGTATCCTAATGAATTAATACGCCGTATCGAAGGTCAAAATAGTAGAAGATTCTAAAAGATATCAACTGTAGTCCTTACTCCAAGAAATCCTCAATACGTCGAATCCCACATCGCCCGATACGATGTATCGACCTTTTTCCATATTCTATAAATAGAACTCCCTAAACTCTGTTTTAGGTATGCAAGTGAGGCCCTAAACCACCAAGTCGACCAAGAGACGAATAAAGGAGCATAGAAGGTCAGAAAAGAGCCTCAAGATCATAGGAAAATTCTTGTAATCTTCACGTAACCAAATACGCGTTCGGTTAAGGTTTCTTTTCTTTAATCGTTCATATATGAAACCGTGTGTATTTTTACAATGACTATCAGCTGATACCTTTAGGTATCAGCCATGGTTATAAAGATTTAATGTTTGGTTTGTTTATATTGATTGCTTAATTTTTCGTTGATTGTTGATTATGTTTATCAATTTATACTTGTTTACGTGCTTAAGTATGCGACCTATCATTCAACTGGGTCTAGTCTTACATATTTAATGCGCTGAAACTTTGGTGTTGTTTGGGCGTAGGCTAAGAGTCCAGGATAGCTCTCCATATTGCAATTTATATATCTAGAATCATAGGATCGCAAATATTGACCTATCAATACCTTTAGTTTAGTGAGCTTAGTTGAGCCATAAGGTGACCTTGGTATCAATGAGTACGTTCTTATTCCATTGGTAAGGACTTAGACAGTAGACTAATAGTATATAAAGAGCCATTAAGCAGTAAGTGGGTAAAGTCTTCATGAGCTAAGGATTAGTCAGAGCACCATTATTAATCTCCTAAGGTAGATTATAATAAAAAAATGCTTACTTTATGCGGATGCGTCTAATTATGATAGAATTAACGTGTCTAGGTCTTAGGAAGAAGTACCGCCTAAGTCTAGGAATGATATGCCCTTCGAGATAATTCAATCATTGCACTAATAAACAAACCTGCATTTTATCGGATTATTCATGGTTGATATGTTTTCCTTACATTAGTGTTTGACCGCTCCTCTATCGTTTTTTATCTTCTTGTGTGTGTTTATTGCTTTACTTGTCATCAAAACCTTAGGTTAGATACCCAAAACGGTGCCAGTCTCTTAGGCTGAAACCCCTCTTTTGCATTAGTTTTAGGTTTAATTTAGATAACTAAAATACTGATAGAATTAGGAATTAACTCTCTCGCTCTTAGTGATCAACACCCTACTTACCAACGAAGCTACATCTTGACCGGGTACACTGCCCGTTAGAGTGTTGTTTTAGGTATAGTCGACAAAAAATAAATAGTAAAACTTAATACATAAAATACCTATGCATAACGACACATTAAGTTTTTGGCGTCGTTGCCGGGGAGTGTAGTTGTTTAATTCTTATTTATTAGTGTTTTAGTATAGTTAAGTTTAGTTTGCATAGACCACTGTGTAAAAAAAAAAAAGAACTCAGCATTAATACTGTCAATGACGGGCCCTTAAAGATCTTATTATTTCTTGGCATATTGTTGCAATAACATTGAGGATGAGGAAAAACAACCTCCATTGTTGTTACAGTCATCACTTCATACCCTTAAAGGTATTGTTTTACTTCACTTCACTTAACTTTATGCATTGGATTGGTCAGTTTTTATGCTAATGCAGTTGCTTATTGGTATGTTTGGGTAAAACAAGTGGTGGCAGTTAGCAGTAGCAGTTTGTTTACTAAAACGTGTTTGAAAATGTAGCTGTAATTATAAAAGTAGCATTTAAACAAAACAAAAAAAACTAAATGCTAAATGCTTGAGAAATGAGCATTTAGAAAAAAGCATTTAAACAAAACAAAAATGCTAAATGCTTATTACCAAACAAGCATTATTATCCAAATGCTAAATGCTAAAAAATGCTCTAAAAAGCTTGTTACCAAACATACCATATATCATACTAAAAAAATTCAATTTTTTTTTGTTTAGAGGAAACATAATTAAAGTGCCACTATGGGACAACATAGCTAGGTCGTTTAGCAAAGACGCCATCATTTCTTTGCGTTCACCGAGTATTGTTGTCGTGAGTTCACTGAAGGTTACTCATTATCGAGGTTCATGCATTCTATATTAACTATTACTTTATGGCAGTTACCAGATTAGCAAACAAATTGTAAGTGAAGTTAATTTTTGCAGAATAACAACTTAAGGTAAATAAGGTTTTTTTATTAGTTTTTTCTATTTCGTTGTTTCTATGGTACTGTGTGTTTTTGGATAACTATTTTATCCCGCGTTTGTGTATGTATTTTTTACAGTCATGTTTTGCTTTTAACATTTGCCTTTGTTTTTATAGGTGTGCCTTCTTTGCATTATTTGAGAGGATGTAAAAGGCAAGATTAGGAATGTGTAAAAAATGATGACCAATCATCCTCTGCATTTGTGAAAAGGCATCTTCGTCAGTTGCAGCAACAAAACATGACCAGCTCTTTATTTAGCGATGATGTGGATGCTAAACATGGGGGATCAAAAGTTGGACTTTGTGTCTTACTGGCTACTATAAGGGTAAACTTAATTTCCCTTTTTGCTATACCAGTCACAAACCGTGTGTGGGTTTATAGAAGGTGTGTGTTTTAATTTGTTGGAGGGTTTGTATAAGCTTATCGTTGGCTTATGAGGTCTTACACATTTTTGACATTCTACACATGGCCAAAATAGTACATGGTATTAGCCAACAGCAGCAACATAAGCCTATTATGCATACAAATAAGAAATGTTACTGATTTGGTTAACTACATATTTGACCTTCAACACATGGTCAATATACACCAACTCTTGGTATTAGCCAACAGCTTCTTTATGCAAACTAAACAGCCAATCTATAAGTTGGACCCACCATTTTCAATATGAATAATATTCCTTCACTGCCTCTTGATATCCTGCAAACACAATGTAACTATGAAATTAGAAATTTGTGTATACAACTTCTTTTTTCTGACCCCAACTAATGTTTTCTTTGTTCTTCTTAATATACGTTCTTCCGTTTAAGTATTGTGTTTTGTGAATTTGTTATGATATGTTATGTTTATTTATTGATTATGTGTTCTTCATCAGTGTAACTACATTACACATATATACATCAGTAGAAGTTAAAAAAGTTCTTTTTCTCATAGAGTTAAATGTACGAAACGTGCCAGAAATGAAGGAAAGAGAAGAAAAAATGGCAGAAAGAGGATGGACGGTTGTTACAGCTCGAAAAATCAAGACAGGTTACGGATTTCCAAAGAAACCTCCATCTAGACTAGGAAACAACAGAGACGTCTGGACTGCATATTTTGTGTCATTATAATGGAAGGTTCAATGAATGAGCTCATCTGGTTGGCTGCTCAATCTATCTTTTGTACAACGATTAGATTTTTTCAGTTGCTTATATATTAGCGATAATAATTGGTGGTTGTACCTTTTTCACTATGAATATCAAATGGGTTATTTATATTAGAGTTTTTGCCATGGGATGTGTTGGTTCAATATGAGGTTTATTTTGACACATATCGTTTTTGGTAAGCTTTTTAAATTAACCCATTACAAATACAATATAATCCAGATTAAGACATTTTGATGTCATTGGATAAGTTGTTTTGCGTTAGTGTGGTAACATGTGAATATGGTTATGACGCGTTTAGTCAATCTGTGTCGATGAAAGCCCTTTTTAATAAGATTAGCCAATTGATTTTATATTTCTTAAATAGGCAAAATCCATTTCTAAATGTGTTGTTGCTTCTACCTAAAATGCAGCCTATCGAGCTATGATGTTAACGAAGCCCCCAAGGACTCGCTGGAATAGGAACCCATTCGTGAGCTGGCGAAGAATGATTCTGATGTGGACCTTATGTAAATTGTGGTTTGATTTCATGATGAAGTAAGTGTTACTACTTTTTTTATTAATCATTCACATATGAATACGGACAGTTTAAACCGGCTGATATCGAGTACACTTATGCTTATATTTCCTTTCTAACAAAGGTATCTATATATAATTCTACATCACCAGTTATCTTTGGTCATAACCATATTAGTAATATTGCAATGGATGGGATTGGTCAAAACTAGAAATTTTGTACAGATGGAAGGTGTTACCGCGGGAGAGATGTTCTATATAGTCTATGCTAATTTAAGCGTGGTGTGAGTGAGCGAGTTGCAGCGCGTGCCTTTACAAGTCTATCATTAGATTTAAACATAAAATCACCTAAGTATAAGCAAGCTGAATACAATTCAACTTGAATTCGTTGAAGACACTTCAACTTCAGTTCTTTAGGTACTTAGAAGATCAAGATCATCTTCACTTCAGTTTATGTGGCGGTTTAGAAACTAAAGAAGACCGTAGCAAGAGCTTCAGTTTAGCTTGGTTGACAACTCTAAGCTGAACGATGTCGATCTCCTTCTTAGAAGACTGAAACAAAATGTTTCACTTCTAGAAGGTTTACAAGGCGGGAAAAAGATTGCTTTATGTCAAAAGGAATAAAGCAATCTCCTTGGGAATGAATACTTCTAAAGTTGGTATAGAAGTACAACGACTTTCCTTAAAGGACTGTACCTAGTACTATAAAGCATACGTGCATTAAATGGTAGCTCAACCACCCATTTAATGCTTGCCACGTATACTAGGTTAAACTTGTAAACCCTAATTCCTTTGCCTATAAAAGGAAAGGGATGATGAGAGTAAATGCTATCTCTTCCAATTAATGTGAAACACATTGAAGAGCATTTATCTCTCAAACAAACTGAACAGAAACTGCTGAAGCTGAAGCTTCAGTTCTAGTCGAATAGTTTGTTTTCTTAAACTCATAACTTTGGTTAGAGTTTAAGTTAGAAGGAGATCACCCCCAATTGTCATTCAACCACCTTGATATTCCGCAAGCAAGGTGTGTCATAGATTCTTTATTTGATTCTAATAAGAACCTATACGTTGAAAAGTTACTTTTGTGTGTTTTAAAGTTATTCATTATATTGTTCACATATATGTGTTTAAAACTCACTTTGTTGCCATAGAATGTGATTAAGTTTAACTTGATAAACCTATTATCACATTCAAAGGGACCAACAAGTGGTATCAGAGCAGTTTGATTTGTAAAACCTTTTCAAAAGTTTTTATAAACTGCTCATAAGATTTTTAAAATCAAGATCCATAAAAAATGGCAGCAGAAGTACCACAGACTCTTGAATATAGGGGTGGCCAGTTAAATGCTGCTCCTGTACTAGAGGTGGAAAATTTCACCAATTGAAAGAAGAGATTCATGTGCCATATAATTGGCATTGAACCTCAATTCAAAAACATCATTGAGAATGGTCCATACGTTCCTATGACAGCTGGTCAAAGGAAACCAGAAGGACAATGGACTGGTGATGAGAGAAAGGCTGCTAACTTAGACCAGCGACTCAAAAGTCTCATCCTGTCTGTCCTTCCAGATGACCAAATGAACTATGTCATCAACTGCTTGATAGCTAAATCTACCTGGGATGACCTGATACTATATCATGAGGGCCCCTCTGATGTGAAAGAAAGTAGGGTCATGGACCTAAATTTGTGTTACAATACCTTCAAATTCAAGGAAGGTGAAACACTAACACAAACTTTCACCAGATACAAAGCTTTAATGAATGAGTTAGTAAATGATGGCATCAAACTTTCAAAGCTTGAAATAAATACTGGTTTTATAAATGGGTTACCAAAGAAGTGGCTAAGTTTCTGCCAAAGTCTCAGAAACACAAATCATGTGAAAGAATATGAGCTTGCTTCTCTATTTGGTAAACTTAAATATGAAGAAAACATCATTGATAGTATTTATGAAACTAAAAAGAAAAAATCTCTTGCCACTGCAACTCCCTTGTCAACTACATTCTTTTCAACCTCTATTGTCTAGGACTTTCAAAATAGTCCTGATGATAAAGAGGATATAAGAAGCAGTCAAGAATACTTAAATGACCTTGAAGAAGAATATCAAGAAAGAGCTCTTTTAGCCAAGTCTAAATGATTCTTCAAAAAGGGGTCTATAGATTTTAGTAGTGCAAAAGCAATTGATGAGAGGGGACAGACAGACGGGTTGGGGAGGGCAACAAATGTGGTAGAAAAATGTCCTTTGCACAGAGACTAATTTTTCTAAGACTTTAGTTCGCGAACGACACAATCCCATTTTAAAAACCTCAAACTACTATCTTTCATCCCTCTTAGCAGAAACCTGAACTGAGGCCTAACAAAGACTTTGAGGCAAAATACAACAAAGTCAAGGATAAACTAGCCCTTTTTAATTTTGGTACATCATCTAAATCATCAAAGGTAAAAAACAAGGGTCTTGTTACTGAAGCCTATGAATGGGATGAAGAAGATGTGTCCTCTGATGACAATGAGATGACTGAAGTAAAGGTTCTCATGGCACTTGCTGATGATGAAAGCGTTGTTGTGGGCAAAGAAAGTGCCAGGAATGGGGAATGGGTGAAGATTTCTATGAAAAAGGTACATACTCTTCTTGATATGGAAGATAATGATGAAAGAAAATATTTTCTTGATTATTTTTGTATTGATCTTAACTATGTTGAAAAGCAAAGAAGCAATCTTGTGTTAAAACATAGAGATCTTGTTCAATCTTGTTCAAGAACTGAATACATGCAAAGAACATCTTTTAGTATTAAAACAAGCAAAACTTGATTTTCTTACCATGCAGCGTGTAAACATTAAAATTATCAAAGAGAATAAAAACTTAAGAAAAAACCTAAAAAAGCTAATAACAATCACTGAAACATTGCTAAACAGTTCTAAAAAAATAAATCAGTGTATTAGTGAACAAATCCCCACTCAAAAGAAAAGAAATTTAGGACTTGATCAACTCACTGAAGATCCCTCCAGTTTTGGGCAAAAAGACTTGGTCTTTGTAAAATCTTCAGCTAAAGACACAAAAGTGTCCATTCCAGGTGTTGAACGACCCTGGCTATCTAAAGCTGAAGGATTTACTTTGCCAAATCATGACACTAGTAGAATCCTTCCAGCTGAGTCACAAGTAAAAAATAACTGATCCTTCAGTTGCTATTACTAACTCTTCAGCTACTGAGTATGATTCAGCTGATGAATCTTTAGTTTGTAGCACCCCTCTTCCTCTATTGGAAAAGTTAGTCGGTGCTGAACCGATATCTGGACCAAAGACTATCAAATCAATTTTGAAGTTAAATTCCACATTCAAAGTTAAAACTTTAAAAGGTGTGACCATAAATGAACCATCCTCGGCTCCTGCTAAGGGTAACAAAAATGGTTCAGCTTCAAAGAATAATTCAACTCCTGCTGGTAAATTAAAGAATGTGAAAACTAAAGACGACTCTCCTTTGTCTATTATAATGAAAGAACTAAATGATCTAAAATTACAAATTAGAAAAATCGATCATCTTACGCAGTCAATAACAAATCTCAACAGTTCCCCAAAAGGCCACTTCAAAACAAATAACAAAACTCAATTCAAAAGGAATAATAAACTTGTGGACAGAACAATCATCTCTCTTAAATATGGCTATAAAGTTTTGTTTTGTTAAGAAACTATGAAGAAACTAATCACCCGAACTAGGAACCTGCAGTGAATATATGTCCACTATGAACATGACTCAGCATCTCAAAAGTCAAGGTGGATCTTCTTAAAGATCTAAAATCTTAAGACCATCAAAACCCTTCCCTCCTTACATACATTGTGGGTTCAATGATCATCTATCTGATGATTGTGTTAACTATCCCATCCGTGATATCTATGGAAGTTAAGATCATGATACACATGGTCATAACAAGGTCATCTCTATAAGAAGATGAATCAAACCAAGAAACCCTCAATAATACATAAAAAGTTGTGAAACTTGTGGTAGCACTATCCATACCACAACTGATCATAATGACATTGAGTGGTTTAGAAGGGGTAAAGCACTTCAAGCTAAGAAAGCTGAAGCATTCTAATCCAAAAGGACTGAATCATCAAATGCTAACAGATCAAAGACTCCCACTAAAAGGTGGGTTTTAAAGCAAAACTAACCATTTAACTTTTTTGTGCAGAGTGACATCAGGAACCCCATCTGGTACCTGGATAGTAGATGTTCAAGGCATATGACTGGTGTCAAAAGCTATCTGCACAAATATGTGGAACAACCAGGACCTAAAGTGGTGTTCAGAGATGACTCAACATGCATCACTAAAGGATATGGTTCTATTAAATGTAATGGTTATTATTTAAATTTAGTTATTTATTATATTATTTTATAGCAGCATATTTTATTCTAATCATTTACACATATTTTTTCTTTAATTCTTATTTTTTTATCTAAGCTTTTTAAAATTACTTAAGATTTTTTGAAGTTTTTTAATTTCTTTATATATTTTTAATTATTTTAGCTTAATTTCCATATTTTTGTATTAGATTTTAAATTTCAAAGAATAGATGACATATTTTTTTATATTAATAATGTATCATTTTTTTTATTTTATTTTTATTTTTTTTTCTACTCATGTTTTTTATTTTATTATTTTTTCATTTCTTTATTTTTTGTATTAATTATTTTTTTTTTTTAATTTTTATTTAAGGGGTGACAATTTAGTTAGCATCAGTCAACTATGTGATGCTAAATATATTGTTTAGTTTGCTGAGAAAAAAGGAACATCTAACTCAAAACAAAGCCGCGAGAGTTTTATGATTGCTCCAAGAGTAAGAGATTATATGTTCTATGTTCTTAACATGACATATTTTCACAAGAATCTTTTTCTTTGCCAAATCTACTGAAAATCTCAACTGGCTTTGTGCACAAAATACTTGCCTCATTTATACTTTCTAAACAATCAACCACTGAAAATCAAAATCTTGTTATTAGGTCTTACCGTCACTTAGTTTACTCAAAGGCCAAACACCATGTTCATCATGTGAAAAGGGAAACACCATTAGAGCCTACGCTTACAAAACAAAATAGAACATTTCATCAAAAATGTCCTTCATTATCTTTTTCACAGGAGTTATTAGACATGTAACCCTACTCCAATTAACCATGAAAAGTATACCCTTGTCATTGTTGATGAGTACTCATGGTACACTTGGGTATACTTTCTGAAAAAGAAAAGTCAAGCACCTGAAACCATTATGTCTTTCATTAAAAGAGTTGAAAATCAAAATGACATCAAAAGTAAACAAATCAGAATTGACAATGGTACTGAATTCAGAAACAACATCCTTGTCAACTTTTGTGATGAAAAGGGGATTTCACAAAACTTTTCCTCTCCATACACACCTAAACAAAATGGTGTTGCTGAAAGGAAAAAAACTCTCATAGAAGCTGCAAGAACAATGCTTTTAGGATCTGTCTTTTCAAAACAATATTGGACTAAAGCTGTAACTACTGCATGCTATACTCAAAACAGGTCCACGATTGTTAAAAGACATCTCAAAACTCCCTATGAAATCTTTCGTGGGAGAATTCCAAACATTGACTTCCTTCATGTCTTTGGATGTCCAGTTTACATCCATAATCATAAAGATTAATTAGGGAAGTTTGATGGAAAAAGCTAATGATGGTTATTTCCTTTGATACTTACTTGTTTCCAAAGTCTTTAGATTCTTTAACACCAGAAGAAAACAAACTGATGAAACCTATCACATCACATTTGATGAAAGCACTGATGCTATCAAATTCACAAAACCATTAGATGACAACTCAACTTGTTGAAATCTGATAGATACCCACCTATGAATATCATCATACATTGAACCCACTTAAAGGTATCAAGTAATAGCATTGTTGTTTCTTTCCTAGATCCTCATGAAAGACCTAAACCTGTTGTCATTGAAACTAATTTTTCATATGATCAAAATGATTACTTAGCTCAAGATGATGAAATATTTAATGAAGATCATTTTGAGCACTCAAATCATAACAATGATAATCATATCATTGATAACCCCGCCCAGCACAAAAGATGTTCAGACCTCTAAACCAGTATCCTCTCCAGCTGAGGATGCTTCCATTTTAAATATAAATCTAATTCCAACTAATCACTCTTTATCCATCCCATCCATGACCTCTCTAGCTCCTTAAGACAGATGGTCTTAGGATAAACATATTGAGTTGGTTAATATAATAGACGGTCTAAGAGCGAGAATGCTTATTAGGGTCATGGCCAAAGAACTAAGTGTTGTTTCAGCTCATGAATGTCTGTTTATAGACTTTCTATCTAAAGAAGAACCTAAAAAGGTTTCTGAAGCACTTAAGCATCCTGGATGGGTTAATTCTATGCAAGAGGAACTAAATCAATTTACTAGAAACAAAGTCTAGATTTTGGTTCCTGCACCTTATGGAAAAACCATAATTGGCTCTAAATGGGTATTTAGAAACAAAAGGGATAAAACTGGCATTGTGATAAAAAAAACAAGGCAATGCTTGTATCTTAAGGCTACAATCAACAAGAATGTATAGACTATGATGAAACCTTTGATCCAGTTGCAAGACTTGAAGCAATTAGGATCTTTCTTACCTTTGCCACTTACATGAACTTCGTAGTCTATTAAATGAAAAGTGCTTTCTAAAATGGAAAGCTGAAAGAAGTTTATGTTAATCAACCTCCAGGTTTTTGAGAGTAGTAAGTTCCTTAACCATGTTTGTAAATTGGACAAAGCCCTTTATGGACTTAAGAAAGCTCCAAGAGCATGGTATAAAACTCTCCCAACCTTTCTCACTGAACACAAGTTTGTTAGAGGAAAGATAGACAACACACTGTTTGTCTACAAATCTCAAACTGATGTGATTCTAGTGCAAATCTATGTTGATGATATTATTTTTGGGTCCACCAGCACAAAATTATGCAAACAGTTTGCAAAACTAATGACTCAAAAATATGAAATGAGCATGATGGGTGTCCTTACCTATTTCCTTAGATTTTAGATTAAACAATCTAAAAGAGGCATTTCAATCAATTAAGAAAAATATGTTAAGGATCTGCTAAAGAAGTATGACATAAATGGGTCATCAGTGAAAACACCAGTGGTACCCCCTAATAACTTAGGACCTGATCTCATTGGCAAAGCTGTTAATGAGACTCAGTACAAAGGTATGATTGAATCACTAATGTACCTAACTGCAACCAGACCTGACATTTAATTCTCTACTTGTCTTTGTGCAAGATATCAAGCAAATCCTAAGGAATCTCACCTTATTCATGTTAAGAGAATTTTAAGGTACCTGAAAGGTACTCCCAGTCTTGGTCTTTGGTATCCTAAATGTTTAGGTTTTGACTTAAAAAGATACTCAAACGCTGACTATGCTGGATGCAACATGGACAAGAAAAGAACTTCAGGTGCTTGTTAGTTTCTAGAAGGCAAACTTGTGTGCTGGAGTGCTAAGATGCAGCAATCTGTAGCTATGTCTTCAGTTGAAGCTGAATATGTAGCTGTTGCTGGATGTTGTGCCATTATACTATAGATGAAAAGTCAGCTCACTCACTATGACATAATATATGAGAATGTACCTATATTTTGTGATAACATACGTGCTATCGCAATTTCAAACAATCCATTTCTCCACTCAAGAACAAAGTATATTGATATCAGATATCACTTTATCGGAGATCATATTCTAAAAGACCATTGAATTACATTCATTCCCACTCAATATCAACTTACTGATAAATCTTCACCAAGCCCCTAGATGAACCAACTTTCAAAAGATTGATTTGTGAACTAGGTATGTTGAACATCGATGGCTCAAAACCTGAACCCTCAAATGATTCTTCAGATGAAGACTGAAGGGGTTCAGCTTTTCAACCAAAACTGAACATAACTTTATTTGTTAAGTGTCCGTTCAGTTTTTGCTTATTAACCTTTAGCTAGCTTAAATTAAGTAACTGGGTAATCACTTGTGTCTCTCTCATGGATTTGATGGAGCATATGTGATTTTGTCACCTTTTCTGAAGCATTAGTATTGGTAAAAATCAAGAACTGAACAAAACTGATTTATTTTCTTCAGTTTAGTTTTTACACCCTAGCCAAATCTCTATCTTCAGTTTTCTCAAGTGAAGTAACTGAGCAATCACATATGTCTCGTTCATGGATTTGCATGAGCATGTGTGGTTTTGTCGCTTTCGCTAGAGCATTAATGTTGATAAAGATTACATCATAATTTTGATTTAACTTTTCAGCTTTCTCGAGTGAAGTAACTGAGCAATCACATACGTCTCATTCATGGGATTGCAAGATAATGTTGTTTTTGTTGCCATTGCTGGAGCTATGGTGTTGAGAAAGATTTACCAATATACTGTTCACATAACATAACACCAAACCCTAAACGAAGTTCGATCAATCTCAAAACACAATCAAAATGTCAGTTTTAAAACATAGTTTAATTATAAGTATTCCAAATATTTCTTAAAAAGTAATTATTTACTATTAATATTATTAAAAAAGGGATAACTAAACGTTAAACAGCACCTCACCTCTCTCACCAACTTTTAATATTCGAACATATACTATCACTATTCTATGTCAGAAAGCATTTATACTAACTTTCATTAATGCAAAGTTTAGTACTCGTGCAAAAAAACCCTAAAAAACCTCTCAAAATTCATATATCTTTCAAAAGAAGATACAATCTTTTTAAAAAGTTTTTCATAACCTCACAAATTATATAAACACATCACACCAACTTCACAAATTATTTTTCATAAACACGTCATAACATCAAACAACAAACACACATAAGATCAAAGCAAATCAAACCCTCAAAACCCTAATAACAAAAATGGCAGAATCATTAAATCCAACTCAAATCCCTCCACAACAAGAACAAAACCCCTAACAAGAACAACGACCAGAAAGCCCCATTCTCCATTGAGCTTGCTTGCCTCAAGCGAGTTGAGACGGCGAGATGAAGAATATCATCTTCAATCCCACCTGCGGCGGTGAGAGAGCGACGAATCTTCACCCTCCACACTCAAACTCAAAATACTTTAAGCTTGTTTCAGACTTCATTTCCAAATGTTGTCTTAGAGAGGCATTCACTAGGTCACCAAATCAATACAAAGAGTATCTGTCAGAGTTTTGGTACACTGCCAAAACCCAAAAGAACTCCAAAGTATGGTTCTCAACTCCCACGGGGGCATATTTGGAGAAGTAGCGCTCACAACATTTAGAAATACCATTGGGGCAAACTACTTGTCCCACTCTAGTGACTATGTTGCATAGAAATTGGTTTACCACAATAGGGTATAGTAGGAAAATTAAAGCATATGGAACCCTCAAAAAGGGATTTATTCATCCTAGGTGGAGGTTGCTAATGGGCCAAATCATTCAATGTCTAGGAGGAAAGACTGGTGGGTTTGACCAGATCTTAAACAAGGATGCTATCATTCTATATTGTCTTGCAAATGGAGTAGAAATAGATTTTGCTAAGTTAATTTGGGAAGATTTCCTTAGCAAGCTGAACAAGAAGTCTAAGGAAAAGTTTGTCCCTTATCCTAGGTTTTTATCTCTGTTGTTGCAACATAAGATGGAAGGTTATGGAAATGATGAAGTAACTCTAAACCCCACTCAAGTCTTTAGTGCTCTGGTATGTGCTTAATTACACATACCTTTTACCTATTAAAACGAGCCTAAATGACCAAAAACAGACATAAAATGCCAAATATATGCTTGTTTTGCTTTGTATACTGTACAGGTATCGGATATTCACTAAAAGACAAAAAACGAAGCCAAAACCGATAAAACCGAGCACGAGATTGGAAAGAGCGTAAAAGTTAAAGTCAACAAGTCAAAGACAAAGCCGAAACCAAAGAAATATTAAATGGGCAAACCAACTCCCATACAATAGGCCGGGTCCCCCCCAAAAAAAATATACCCAGCCTATTACATATTGAAGATAAGATTTAAAAGTCCAAAACCTAATAAATCCTAAGCCCATTACCACTTAACTATAACACTCTTAAACCTGGTTTGCATTGTTAGTCCCTATGGACTAACGTTGCTAGTCCTTTACCTTTACATAGTTAGTCCCTATTAATTTACACCATTAGCCCCTACACCCTAACACCAGTTACACCAACAGTCCTTTTTCCCTAACCCCGTCACAAAATTAAACTAACAGTAATGAAAAAACCCTTTTCCCGCCACTACTATTCATCCGTCACTTTCATTCACCCTCTTCCCCAAAACCTTTTTCAACCACCAGGCAAACCCCACATCCCACAAGCTGCCAAAAGGACAACTCCACCTTGGCAATCCCATGAGGTCTGATTAGACAAGAAAGAATGAAGGGCTAGGATTGGAAAGCTTGGAGAGGAAGTTGGATTGGATGGCTCAGATTTAAGATTGAAGGCAACTCTCAACTCCTCACACAAGAAACACAGAAGCACACCCCTGTGCAAGTCATTATATATAATAGGATTTGATTTGTCCTTGAAAGGGTATCTAGAGTAATTTAATATTTAGGAGTAGATACGTGTGAGATAATTTCTTTTTACAGCTTATTTCTTATTTGCTTATTGTATTTTTCATTTCCAAGTATTGTAACCCTTTAAAAGTTTAATGAAATTCTGTTTTTCTACTTAAATATGTCTTTAAAAATCTGTTAAAAGCTTTGTTGTTATCTAAATGTCATCTTAATAAAGCTCTTATAATCTGTTTTACTTAAAGTTTACTGTTTCATCAAGTTATCCACTCCTAAAATACCAAAGCTTACTTTTATGGATGATAAGCCAAAAAGGGATGGGCTTTATGGACTTACCAGCTGTTTAATGCAAGCAGGAGCTTGTAAGTAAAGCATCTATTGAGCAGTTTTGCCATATATGAGCAAGGGCATTTGTATTTTCACTCTCTCATTTACACTTATTTACTGTTAAGCTATTGGCTTTGCTTATTCGTTGCTTATTGTATTTAAATTGTGCTTATTTAGTCTAGAGGTTGCCATTTGAATTCATTTTCATGCTTAGAAGTCTTTTGGTTGAGTTTTGATGTCAAACTGCTTATTTTTAGTCTTAAACTGCTTATTTGATTCTGCTTAATTCTGGTTTATAAATGCGTAATAGTGCTTGGATGTATCTATTCCGTTTATCTGGTTTTGGAGGTTTCATTGGTTTAGGGTTGTTGAGACTTTTGTATAAGAGTGATAATTATGATTTAGAAGTTAATGGGAGATGGTGTTTGGGATATAGCTATTTTGTATAGTGGAGAGAGAAGAAAATTATCTGATTTGATTATGCAGTCAGTGGAGAGAGAAGCGCGAGTAGAGCGAGCGAGGATTCGCTATATCTTAGTGAGGCGAGGGAGCTGAGAGAGTGAGCGAGGTCTGCCTTTAGAGTAGTTTGGGTCAAGTTTTTAGGTTGTTTTATTTGAATTCCAAGTCTGCAAGTCTATTAGCTCTCCAAACAGTTTATTTGATTAATTTCCTAAAAATGCGTTTTAGGTGTGTTGTTTGTGTTCAAATTTGAGTTGTCATATGCAGCATTGCATATCTGTTTTGATTTCTAAGATTTTGAAAAAAAAAACCTTTATGAGTCTTTTGATTATAAAACAGTCAAGTAGTGGTTGATGAATGTTCTTAAAGTTTTTTTTATGCAGATCAATAGGGGTTATAACCTAGCTTAATTTTGTTTAATCTTTGTTAAAATTAGCTTATTGTAGTTAGATCTTAATCTTAATAAAGTTTTTAAGTTGTCAACTTTACTTTTGAGTCTCAATTTTTAGCTAAAAATAAGTCATTTTTCTTCAAAAAGCCAGAAATCATTAGTGTAATCTGACTCTTTTTAAGTCTCTTTTCTAGCTTATTTCTTGTACTTATTTGCTTAGTTCAAGTTTATTTGTGTCATTTGGGTATGAGTGGTCATCTATTTTCAGTTATTAGCTAATTCCTAGTGCTTAATTGTTCTTTAAATTAGCTTGAAACCTGCCAAAATGTCCTGTTTTAAACTTGTTGTCTTATTGCTTTTAAGAGCTTTTTAGCTTATTTTGTCTGCTCAATTTTAGTTCTTAACGCTTGTTAGGATTAGGTCTTTGTTTGTTTTCATCTTATTTTCTTCTTTTAGCTTATTAAGTCCTAAAGCTAAAACAGTTTAGCTAAAAGCTTAGTTAGAAAACCAAAACTGTCACCTTATTTAGCTTATTTCTGTGCTTATTTGTGGTTTTTAATAAAAGTGCTTTTACAAAAGTTGCTTATTTTCACTATTAGCTTTTTCAAAAGTTAAATTTACAAAAAAAATGTTTTATAAAAAGGAGAGGCCACAGGGGTCGAACCTGTGACCTCTCCCTTTCACACACAAAGCCTCAACACACCACACATTCACCAACTGCCTTGGGGTCTTTTTCGTTTATACTTTGTTAGGTTTAATATTTAACCTTTAGCAGCTTATCCGTCTAGCTTATTTCAAGTTCTTATTTTTCTTATATTAGTAATAGTTAAAAGTACTTTTCATGATTTTTTCAGAATTTTCCCATTTAGTTTAGTATTTTTAATTAATTTTTTAGATTAAATCAGTTTTTAATTCATAATAAATAAAATAAAAGTCAAAAAAATATAATTCTTTTTTTCTAAAATTTTCTTTTATCATTTAGGACCTTTAAAAATTAAATTTGCTTTTGTAGGGTTAAAATTTGATAGTTTAGGTTTTTTAATAAAGCTCAAGGTTTAATCCGTTATCGTTTTTTCGTTTTTCGTGTTTTAACTTTAATTGCTTTCGTTTTTTGCTTGCTTTTACTTGTTTTTGCATCTTATTTGTAGAAACAGAATCCAAAAAATCATTGAATCATTCAAACACGCGATCACGAACTTAAACTCGATTCTCAATTCACGCCTCGTCAGGAAACGACTCGGGAAGGGTTTTTTTTGGATTTTACTTTGGATAAAAGTAATCTTTAAAAGCCTTATGGAATACTTACTTACTCTCCTTTTAATTGATATTTTGGTTTATATATTCTATATATATATAATATATATTGTATATATATAGATATGTTATATATATATATGTATAATATAATATAGTTAATGTATATATAAAATATGTATATATATATATATATATATATATATATATATATATATATATGTATATATATGTAGTAGGGTATGTATGTATGTAAGTATGTATGTATGTATGTAATGCATAAGCTTAAAGAAACAAATCAATTTTGGGCGCCGCTGCCAAGGGAGTGTGTGCGATAATCGTGTTAACTTTTTGAAGATTAGTGGTTTTGAGACCCTTCCCCATGTAGTAATCGCTTTCCTATTGTGAATATTTCTCTATTTTCAAGTAATCAAAAATACCAAAAAACAACAAAAACAACTGTTGTGTCACTTGTGAAATCGGCTCACCTTTAGATTACAAACTATAAAAGGTATAAAGGAGGGTCGATCCCCTACGCGAACATCGACCCAAAGGAGAAGGTTTTTTTTAAATAGCTTCGCGCATTCCCGTCCTTCCGCTTCTTTGTGCGTTTTCTTCTAGATAGCTACCGTGCACATTTGACTTTCGGTTACTAAAAATATTTTTCTTTCTTTAATTTCTTATGTATTATTATTTTAAAAATCTATATATAATCTTCTCTATCCTCTTATTTATTTAATTCTTATCTTCTTTACCCTCTTATCCGTTTAATTCTTCGACATGTCTTCGTATAACCATCTGGGTTGCTCGTGTTGTGGAGGTCCGTTTAATGGTGAAAACTGTCCGAGCTGTAGCAGTGTAGGATCCGAAAATGAGTTTGTCTATGACCCAAATCCTTATTCTTATAATGAAACACCGAACTTCTTCAACCAACCTCCACATTATTCTCCGAGTCAGCCCCAAACATATGCTTGTGAGTTATGTGGGAACAATGCTCATTATGGTTACGATTGTCCACCTCAAGTTCCGTTTATCTATAATCTGAAACCGTGTTACAATCAAGACTTTGATAATGATTTCCCACAAAGTTTTCAAAGTTACCCACAACAATATCTTTGTTGTGAAAATTGCAGGGGTCCTCATGATACTTTTTAGTGTCAAACGTTGAACCAAAATTTCTATGAACCTAATCTTTACTATAATTCTAATTCTTCCGGTTTTGACCAATATCAACCCCCGCAGTATACCATCATTCATCAACCTCCTCAAGAAACGAGTGTGCAAGCCAGAGAAAACCTAATGAAATCTATACAAACCTTTTTTTAACATTGATCGTATATCTTTTAGAGAAACGCCAAAGGTTTTATTGCTAGCTTGGGAGAAATTTTTTAAAATTAAGCATGCTTTTAAAGAAAAGCAACATCAACCAGAGGATATACAAGAATTGCTTCATAAACTTCTTAAAGATTTTCAAATGATAAGTGAGGAGCTGGCAGATTATATTAATACTTCAAACTAGAATTGTCATGCCTTCTACGAAGATGATGACGAGGAGTATACTATTGCAATCACACCCGATTTACCAACCGAGGAACCCGATAACTCGCCTAATAATGGGGATCAGCCCCTTAGCAACTACTCCAGAAACGGAATCGGACGATATTAATCAAGTCTAGTGTTGAGACCTGTCCCAACCAAGTGAGTACCAAGATAAATCCGATATCGAAAGAGAGTCAGTGATGTGTCCGTTTGTGATAATTTTTTTACAACTTTATCTAATTCTCATCTTTGATGTTGACAGACGATTTTTCCTCTAGTGACGTTGATCATTTCTGATGAGGACCGTTCCGAATGAAATTTATTCGAACCCTCTATTTGATGAAGAAATCATTCTACTAGATAGATCTGCAATCACTTTAATGCCGATCTGATCTTATAGAATCTTGCATAATACGAGATATTTTGATAGTTTCTTACTCTAAGTTTGATTCTCTTCTCCGAGATTCTCCGGTGAAACTCGCTCATATGATTTGATTTCTCGGAATTATTGAAACTCTGACTTTGATCCTGAGGAAGAAATTCGTCTTGTTGAGAAATTGTTGTATGATAATTCATCTCCTCGACCTCCGGAAGAATTTAATTCTGAAAATTCTGATGCTATAATCGAATCTTTCTCTCCATCTCCTATCCCCGTTGAGGATAGTGACTCTCTTATGGAGGAGATCGATTTATTTCTTACTCCAGATGACTCGATGCCACCGGGCATTGAGAATGATGACTTGACTCGAAGGGATATTCATTTCCTTGAAGAATTGCTAGCAATGATTCCCTTTCCACTTCCTGAAAATGAGTCATTTCATTTGATGATTCCATCATCCCCGTCGTCCCTCACAGCTGCGAAACCAGCCGATGATGGAATTTACTTTGAGCCTGATACGGGAGTTTTTACCAAAGTGGTGGTGATGAATATTCTGAAAATTCGACAAAGAACTTTATGTACATGTTGCCTAATTTTTAACACTAATGTAGATTTTTAAACTAATTATATAAAATATGATAAAATATCAAATTATATAAGTACTAAAAATCACAACAATCAATGTAACCGGAAGCAGTATAGAATGTTCCCGGGTCGTTAATCCCCAATGAGGCTGTGCTGGAAAATCGATACAGTCGGAAGATTTGAGTTTGAAGGAGAGAAATGATTTGAGAATGTGGAAAGCTAAATTAAACAATAACAAACAAAAGCGTTTAAGAAAATCCTAAAAAATTATGAAATTAAGCTGAAAAACGGGAGCACGAATCCCGAACAAAGGGGCTAAAACCTAAAATCTTCAAAATTAACCCTACGGAGAAATTTTTGCTTCTAAACTACTCTAGGGGACTAATAACGAAGAATGAAAAAGACTAGACTGAAAACGGAGGTCGTTTGACCCAAAAACGAGTCAAGACAAAAACCGCACCCGAGCCCGTTCTTTAAAAATAAAAAAGTTACAAAAATGACCCTACGAAAATTTTTATATTTTTCCTACAAACTATATGACTAAAGAAAATTTTCTAAAAAAGAAAAATATTTTTTTGATAATTTTTGTATTTTTTATGAATTTTTTTAAACTTTTAACTAAATTAAATTATAAAAAATACTAAACGACTTTTAAAAATTCTGAAAATTTTACCTAAAATACTTAACACTACGACTAACCTACGAAAAATAAGAAACCAAAAATTTGCTTATAAATAAGCCCGCAAATAAGCTAGAACAGCTTATAGCTTATAAGGGTGAAAACACCCTTATATATCTAACCACTTGGGACTTTAATGAAAAAGTCCCAAGGGCGCAGCGGTAAGTGTTGGTTTATAGAAGGGATGTATCTCGATAAAAAGTCCCAAGGGCGCAGCGGT
>BQNB010040874.1:0-47115 GCA_026074375.1 Tanacetum coccineum | reverse complement strand
AAGTGCGGCGCACTTGAGGTGTAAATGATATCCCAATTAATGGCATTTAATTCTTCATAAAAACGTCCAGAAGTGCGCCACACTTTTTGGATTGTGCGCCGCACTTGGGACATTTACAGCAGATGGCATTTTCTCAAAGTTGTAGATAATTGAATTCTCTTCGCGTGGCCGCTTGAACCAACTAAAACGGAGTTCGTATGACCGAGTTATGGCCAAAACAGTAAACAGGTGTCGGGAGATCTTTATCTTTAGTTATTTCTTCGTTTAAGCTTCAATTCTTCGTGTATTCTTCCGTTTTATTCCACGATACGTACTTAAAACATATAATAGCAAATATACTTGATTAAGTACCAAAAGTTCAAGAGAAATGATCAAATAAATGCAAATAACGCCACTGAAAACATGTATAATTTAGATGTTATCAAATCCCTCCACACTTAGCTATTGCTTGCCCTCAAGCAATTAAAGCGAAAAAACAAGATCTTTTATCGTGACATGGAAATAAATTCATTTTAGCATTAACAAGTGTTTACCAGTTTTATAACTTTTCAGGCATAAACATATGACAGAGCACCACACTTAGAGAAAGTGTTTGTTTTTGAATTCACACGAGTCACTCAGATAGGGTTTTATATTTGTGAAGTCACTCAAATGCACAGACATAATCTAGGTCGCTACCATATGCTTGTACTAGACACATAAACATGCTCGTTGCGGCGTGAGCACCTAGACAGAAATCTCAAAGAGGCAAAACGTGATAACGATGAGGGTGAATAGCAGATACTTGATTCCATGTGCCAGAACTTTGCCTTATACTTTGAACTTTATTATTTTTTTCTCTCTTTTTTTTCTTTTTTTTCTTTTCATTCCAGATACTGCGATAACTAAGGCTGGCACAAAACTTCTTCTTCATCGAGCATATTTTTCTTGCTCTTGGGATACTTTGGGGGATCTCAACACTAAAAGTGAGTGCTGCAGATACATGATTAGATAGGGATTTATTTCACCTCTTATCATACGACTTTGTCTATAAATTAACCTCACTGCGGTCTAGTAAATGATGATCAAGCACAAGTTCTGGAGCTACTAAATTACCGGCCCACTCATATAACTTTATACCAATACCAATGTTCCAGAAAAGGCGACAAAGACCATACGTACACATCCGTAACGACGGAATAGACACATATGACTGCATTCAACCCTAACTCGAACAAGCTAAAGGCAAAAATTAGCATTGCGGTATCCAAAATTGATACCCGCGAATTCTTTAAGGCTAAATTTCTCACAATTTTAGTGGACACTTTGTGTGCTAGTTATAGTGTCAATCCGGGTGGATTTGCCTTACTAAGAGTATTCATTTTTAATTTTGAAAGGAAAGTATATATAAATTTTTTTTTAATTTTCCAAAAAATATCAGTTGAAAGTTTAAAAATTTTCTACAGGGCAAACATAGAGGGACATGATTAATTTTTCTTATTTGCTACCCCTCCACACTTAAGTTGAACATTGCCCTCAATGTGAGAACTGATAAATATAGAAAATAGAGAAAATTAAGGGAAACGGTACTTCTCGGGGTTCTTAAGTGCTTGGTCGAATTCTAAAAAATATGGTGCGAAACAGAACGCCAAGTATGTGTATTCTACCACATGTAATTTAATACTCCAATTATATAAGTCTCCAAGTGTAAAATGACAACCACCAATCCAAGCTCCACCTGTTGTATTTAATCTGCAAAATAGACACAACTACAAAAACCGTAAAATACTAAAGCGCACTTTCATAGCCACCTTACGTTGCATTTAGCAGCATGCAAGCAAAGCCTTTAAAACCCCTCTGTGTCTCGATGGACGAGTTATAGTCTCGTGAGGGGTTTCCCAGCGAACAACAACAAATACGACACCACAAAGTTCAATAAATTTATTTTTGGATGCAGAAATCGAGATAAGAAACACATCGGCCGAATGCGTGACATACTTAAAAACAGCAAAGTTTTTTGTTATATATATATTTTAGTTTTTTATAGGTTTATTATTATTTACTATTACTACTATTATTATTATTACTATACTTAACTCGATTTAAGATTCTTTAATGATACGGTTTAAGTGGGAATGATCCACATTTAAACGTTGAGGGTACGGGGATTTGATATGTACTTACGAAATGGATATTCATTTGTTTTCATAATGTGATAGCCCTTTTTTGTTGTCTTAATAGGTTAATCTTTTTTGCTTTTATTGTTAACGATGATAGGAGGTGGTGGAACTTTTTGATTTTTCAGAGAATCATCAGACTTTCCACCCCATCCTTTCCCATTCCCATACTCCTCCAATCCGTTTCCCTCCATATTTCCAAGGTATACTGGCAATATGATGTGTTAATGCACTCCTAGTGAAATACGACTATTACGTGCTTCGGTTTGAGCTTGAGGAGGAGGGTCGGTCCTACCAGTTTGTTCTGAAGATATGTTTTGAGATTTTTCCCACTCATCCATTTTTCTTTCCATGTTTTTAAAGATAGTTTAGAAATTCTTTTCATTTTGCTTCATCTTTAAAATCATATCGTTAACATTGTTTTTGAAAAACATATTTGAAACTCTTAAAATCTTTGATGTACTCAGACCTCCCAAGAAATTAGTCAAATTATTCAAAATCAGTTTTAGATTGAGGTTCTTGATTGTCAATTTTAGACTCTTTGTTAGGTAAAACACCGGTGGTTTTACCATCGTCTCTAGAAAAAAGTTTCCAATGAACAGTTCTCATGCTACGGATACGTCTTTTGAAATCTTCGAGATCATTTTTCACATCGTTGTTTAATTCTGTGAGCGATTTCTCGGAATCATTAGGATCATGATGGATTTACGAGAAAACAAATCATGAGAATTTCGGTTATGATAACCTTCAGATTGGATGTAATTGGCTTCATGACGTTCACACATCGGCATGTCATCGTTCATGTTGTTTTTAGAAACATTTCCATTTCTAAGCTCAATATATTTCTCACGCATATCTTGCAATTCTTTATTTAAGCTTATAATTTAAGAATCCATTTTTATAGTTAGAGCTTCCAATTTTTTCATTAATTGAGAATTATCAGTATTACTATTACTTCTATCGGCGAAAGCAACAGATTTTTGAGGTGGTTTCATTTGAAGTTTGTTGGAACAATCAAGGTTGAAAAGGACTTTGTCATCAAGAAACTAAAAGGCTTGATTCGGGTTTTTGTAGAGGAAGATTCCTCCAGCAGTTATGTCTAGGATTCTTTGAGTGGGTTCGTCTAGACCGTGATAGAATATTTGAATAATAGCTCCTTTGGTCAGACCGTGCCCTTTACATTTTCGAATCATGCTCTTAAGTAGTAACCAAGCGTCGATTAGACTTTCACATACGAGTTGAGAGAAACTTCTAATTTCTAGTAAAAGACGGTTAAATAAAGAGGGTGGAAAGAATCTGTTTATAAAAACTCTTTTCATTTGTTCTCACGATGTTATAGACTCTTCATTAAGTTCATTAAACTAGGTTTTAGCTTTATCACACAAGGAAAAATGAAATATTAAAAGCTTAACAGCTTCAACCTAAGTAAATCAGTGATTACACCGTATCTTAAATGTTATGCAAATGCGAGAAATTCATGGATGTGGTCATGCGGATCGGCTCGCAGATAATCATCGAATTTATTTTCCCGAATCATATTCAAGTGAGTATTATTGATAACAAAGTTATTATCAACATCGAGTCAAACAATAATAGAACTAGGAGTCGGTGCTACAGTCTTAGCACTTTCCCACATGGGTTGACCATCAGGATCGAGAATTATTTGTTTGAGTTCGACATCCTCTTCAGGTATATTTATAACGACAAAGTCATTAACGATAGGATGTTCGGTGGAAGATTTGTGTGATTCGATCTGAATGGATTCTTTTTAGATAATTTTAAATTTATAAGACCTTTTTGTTTTATTTAATTTATTTACTAGTTGTTTCCGAAAGATAGGGGATTTATACTTACGTTAAGCATTTTGTAAAGAGACATTTATATATATATAATTAAGGTTAATAGGATAATATTCAAAATAAAGTAAATTATTTTCATATATTTTTTATAGATTTTTATATATATTAGATATATTTTAGTTTTTATTATGTATATATAGAAAATAAGGATAAATAGATAAAAAAAAATTCAGATAGATAGATTGCGGCATACTTTAAGAAAAGTGCGCCGGCTTTTCTGAAAATCATCTGTTTTTTTTTTGAATATTATGATAAACTAGATAATTACAAATACACAAGACATATAATCAGATAAAATACAATTCCAAATGATTATAGAACTTAAGACTAGCAGATTGGGAGTTTTGGTTTTGGTTTTTTTGAAATAAAATTCTATTTGTGAAAATTTGCAGAAAGTGCGGCGTACTTGGGTAAAGTACGGCGTACTTCCTGGTTTTTCAGGAAAACCGGCTCACAAATAGGATGTGCGGCGTACTTCCTAAAGAAAAAAAGATTTTTTTGTTTCCGTTTGCCAGAAAACGGTACGGCAAGTTTGAAAAAAAAATTGTGAAACAAAATAGCACCAGAAATAAGCAACAAATTATAAAAACTTAAACAATTCCCCGGCAACGGTGCCAAAAACTTGATGTGTGTTTTGCAAGCTTTAAATTTATAATACTAGAAATATCGATTTTGACTAAAAACACAACACTCGGGAAGTATACATGTTCGTGTATAGTATAGCTTTAAGTAAGTCCAGGTCGTTTCACGGGAATTGAAGTTTTCACAGTTTGTAATTAAGGTGCTAAGGCTAAGATGATTGTCACTGATCAAATTAACCAAAATGAGCATATATCAAATATTGTAAATAAATCAATGAAGAGATGATTCAATCAAATGATTAGGTATGTTTGTTTAGGCAATGATCACTAAGGCAATGAAGTGTTTAGAATAGTGTTTATAAGTGTAGAGAATAAAGATTTCATAAGTTACAAATCCATTCGGCCTTTATAAGTTATTATAACCAATATATTAAATGGATTGATAGAACACATGTATAACAGAAACCTTTCGGGCCCTAATTTCCTTATATAAAAGAATGTATTACCAATTCATAATACACATATTCAAACACTCCATATTCACAAGAATCAACATATTGCCCAAAACAAAAACAGAGACTACCAGAACAAATAAGTAACAAAACACATAATATTCACCATGAATTCAGTAAAGATTATATTCAAATGATAAACAAGATTTATACCAACTTCAAGAGCAAATGTTGATGATTTCACAAGTTTTCCCAACGAAAACTATATTATATTCAAAGTAAAACCCGGAAACTATAAACAATTCTGTCATAATCGTTTATAGATTCGAATAAACACTTCTATTATGCTTCTTTAATGGATCAAAACCTGGGAATTGATAGTGGAGAGTGGTGGTAGTCGATGGTGGTGATGGTGGTTTAAAGGGGTGTTTGGATCCTTTGGTTGTCAAGCCAAGATCACCAAAAACACCTTTTCTAAGTGTTCTAAATGAATTGAGGTTTGTGTGTCTAAGAGATATGGGAATAGGTTGAATATGGTACTGTATTTATAGGCTAAAAATGGGCCAAAGTGCCCCGCATAAACTTATTGTGCCCGACTCCACTTCGTGAGTTAATGCACTTAGCATTTAATTGCCATTAATTCTCTTAAATTCGTCAGAAAGTGCGCCGCACTTATTTGGAAGTGCAGCATACTTAGGGTACTTTCAGAACTTAGCCTTTTTCAAAGTTTTAGATAATTGAATTCTCTACTCCGTGCCACTTTAAATCAACTAAAACGATTCGTATGACGGTATATGGCCAAAACCAGTGAACAGGTGTCGGAGATCAGAACTTGAGTTATTTCTCTCGTTTAAAATTTCAATTCTTCTGTAATTCCTTTCGTTTCTCCACGAACACATATCATGAACCTATAATAGCAAATATACTTGATTAAGTACCAAAAGTTCATGAGAAATAATAAAATAAATGCAAATAACACCGCCGAAAACATGTATAATTTAGGTGTTATCAGTATTTATAGCCGTGAACATGCCTAGCCTATACAACATTGCCATTTCTAGTCCTTTTATGTTCGGCCTTGATAACTAATGTAATTCTGTAAATATCGTCACATTTATAATCTTCCCTCAATGTTGTGACATACGGAATTACTTACAACGTTTCCTAAAAATTACAAATACAAATAAAAGTAAACACTTCCAAGGCAGTTCCAATGTTAAGGATGACTTCAGTGTCCCTTGTCTTCATACATGTACCCTAACTTGTATCTTCTTTATCTTTACTTGTAGGAGAAACATTGTATTATGTATGAACTAGAATAACTTCCCTCCAATTCATACAACATGTCTTTGAATCATTTTTTTCACACACTCCTTTTTGACAAAGTTTCTGAATCGGCTTCCCCTAAACCAACAATCTTATCTTGGGGAGATTTGAAACTTTAATGTAGCTTCAAAGATCTTCTAACTCTGAAGTTTAAGTGCACATCAGAATTTGTAGAAGAAGCAGTAAACTACACCAAACACGAATGCTTCTTAACATTTAATCTTGGTGATTATTCGTTCGAGGGGACATGCAAGAAATCAGCAACAGATCTTCTCACGCATGCAGAATAATTCGCACTAACCAATCCAAGGAAGTAGAAACCATAATACCCAGCACGAATCTACCACACCAATGCTTTCTATGTGTATAGCCCTTCTTTATTGACCCGTTAGACCACATCGAATACACATTTCTTCCCCCATGATGGTTACGATCTCTCGGAATCATCATAATCGTGTACGCCTATATACTTGAGACGATCATGTGTGAAGAATCATTAACATCTTGTAGCTCAAATATATCTCGTAAGAATCAAATGCTAATCACATCTCTACTCATTAATCCCTCTGACTAACTCTTTACCAACCCCTTATCATTCTTGTCAGCTATATGTAGTGACCACTAATAGAGAAAACCTGATATTACAAACCCAAGACTGAAGTAAAATCACCCGTACTTGTGACCTAAGCTTGCACTATTGTCGATTAAAGAACGGTGTTGAGAGTTCATGCTTTTCGAATCCCTAACTACTTTATACTCATCCCAAAAGTATAAGAAATACAACACCTCTTGAAACTATCCACATCGTCGTGTGACGCTAAGTACTTCAACGTAACTTCTTTAGTGATAGCTATACACTGTGAACCTTCAAGTATAACTAGATAGATCAAGTTTTAATCCTAATCCATCTGTGCTCAAACAAGTCATCTTCGATAGAGGGGTAAAACAACAAGAAAATAGAAGGGAGGCTCGAAGACGAAATAAGTTCACGCCTCCATGAAATCCAACTTCAATTCCAAATAAGCAATAACGTATCAACCTCATAGTCTCTTTGACATTCAAATTTCAAAACTAGCCGTTTGTCGTTTAGGTGAATCTTGATAAGGATCGTTTAAGTGAAATGTGGTATGTTTATTTTGATTGGTGGTTTTGGGTTAAGATCTTAATAAACTTGATAAGTTTTGGAAACGTTCTTCATTTTGCATTTGGTGGAAAAATGGTGTTGGTGATTCTTGGTAAGTGTTAGGGTTTTGAAGTTATTGTCCGATATTGGTTGTATGCTAAACTCGCCATATGGTCATGCCATCTTTCTCTCCATATATCCAAGCCATCTAACACGCCATATGTTATGTGTACCCTAACTCGCCAAATAATCTAACTCGCCATATGGTTGAACTTCTATCTCGCTGAATAGCTTAATCCCCTTTTTTAGGATTTGTCATCTAATAACCTATATATTAACATGAGTGTGCAGCGGATATGGGTACATATGATGTGACTAATTAACATAAAACAATAACCTAAAAGCGTAACTTTTAGCTTATTGATTCTTGCAAATAATAAAGCTTTGAACACCTTTGTGTTCTTGAGATTTACTACGAAACTTAAACCAAATCACCAAGGTAGGTGATCTATATGTATATCCACACAACACGTCTTTGATTCTACTATGCGAATGCTTGTTCTTGAATCACGGAAACAAACTAAACACTTTTGCTTGCTTAACTAAAATCAAAAACCGTAAGGGTTTAGGAGTTTCGATCGACCAAGAAACAAAAGAGAAAGAGGAGAAGAAGTTTGGCTTGATTTGTGATCCAAGATTAACCTAAACTAATGAATCCTTAATTCATTATGTAGCGTAGATAACTTGGTGACCAAGTTGGCTTCTTCTTTCTTTTTTCCAGCTTCTAGTTAGTCGCCCCTCCCTCTAAAGGGATTATAATATTTATTGGGCTATTATACAATTAGGCAAGTCTTATACTTTCCTAATTATAATATGTTAGTTAACTAAACCTTCAACTGGTTTAACTAACGACCATTAAGCAATATCGTGAAATAAAACTTAATATAATTAATATAATACTTCTAATATATTAATTACATTAATTATTAACTAATATGATGATTATAATACATTTACTATATAGATTACATTATTAACGTAGTCTCTCGGTGTATATGTGTGTGACGCCATAGGCTCATGTATCTCTAGCCGTATAAATATCTATATGACATGAGCACTTCCCAACAGCTCCCACTTGTGAAAGTCATGGTCACATAATAAACTATACTAACATTGGTAAGCGTCTAGCAACATGCTAATGCTCCTAGAAATACATGAGTGTAGTTTTGTAAACGTCTGAGTATAAATGGTTTATTCTTATTCATCCTTTTGCTACAGATACGGTGTTAAAAATGAATATGGATAAACGTCATACCTTAATTTAACTATTCTGTTTTTTGATATAGATATTGAACAAGATTACCAAAGTAAACAAGATTCATCTTAATTACATTTGGGTGCGGCTATACATATATCTGATCAATTCATCGAGGGACCTAGTAAGTATCTAACTCCATAAGCACATGGAGGAACAAATTCTATTTTGACTACAAGTGTCATTCATATGCTTCATAACACTTCTGAAAGTAGCCTTTATAACCACCTTATTCAGGATGACGTTTGACTAGAATCAAGAAATGCCATCCACACATGCGAAGCCTGCTTGCATCTCAAGTCTAAGGATGAGCAAAAACTCTACCATGAGTAGAATTCACTTAATGACGATGATCCATAAAGTGGGTTCACACAAGTTGGGGTAGTCAGATATTCATCACAATGAATAACATATGAGTTTGGTGGACATATCCTTTTCCAAGAATATTACCAATCGCTCACATTTGTCTTAACTCAACAATACTACCGTATCGTTAATCAACATTGGACAACTCTAGAATAAATAAATTTATTCATGGAGTTAATCGTGCAAATATAGAACACAATAGTATAAATGAAAACCATCATGCCTAGTATATTAATTCATTATTTAATACAACTACTTATAGTTCCATTATTTATATATGATGTGGGGTCTCGTAAACACTTCAACACGAAGTTTTACAACTCCCTAGGCAGTGTACCTAATCGTTGCAGTGTAGTATAGGTAAGACTCATGGGTTGTTATCGTTCTCTAGAAGAATAGGTTGGGAAGGCTTGATCACGGTCTAACAGAATTCTACAGAGTTTAGAGAAGATTCTTTTTGTATTTTTATATTTTATGAAAGGCATATAAATCAATGGTTTGAGAGGTTGTTTGATTAACTAATAACTAAACTAATTAATATCTAAACTACTGGTGATAACTTTATGATAAACAGATGTATTTACCTAATCATTCCCTACCCCTCAGATTGCTTCTCCTAGATCTGTTGCTTTGTCACACTTGTGATGATCTGTGTAAGTATTTCGTAGGTCATGAACGGATTACACGAACCCGCCATCTATTTAATATTCCATTAAGGCAACGCACAAGTAAGGTAGTACGAAGACTATTACAAGGCCCCTAAGAGTATATTAAATGCATGTGAAATAACTTAAGAGGGATCAACCATATTAGGGGTAAGGTAGTATGAAGACTGTTACCGATGGTATCCTTTCTACACTACTTGCGTTTCCCTAGACATATCAACAGCGATACAGACAAATGCTGGTTTTCTAAAGCCTAACGCGCACATTCATCAACAAGAAGCAACATCAAAAGGATCTACAACCTAAGTTTCATGCAATCATAGATAAATACAAAGGAGGGTTTAGCCTCGCATGTTATAAAGAAAGCAAGAAGATAAATCAATCAAACAACACATAGACATATTGAATGATTAATGATAAATAACCTTACTTGTTTAAAACATGAATTCAAGGTAGTACAATAGGGTTTTGAGGCCCTAAAAACGACCTACAAAGCTGCTAGAATGACTAGGGTTTGTCTCCCTAGGTTTATACAAAGTTACACACTTAAAACCCTAAAAACAGTTTGATATTTATAGAGATATCGACGCGACGACGTCGCTTAGAAATCCTGATGTCGTCGCCACGTAGATGATTCTAGATCCTCTTTAATTCGGCCACGTCCTGACGTCATCGCTAAATTTCTGACACCGTCACTAGATACATCACGACGGCGTCGCTTTATGCCTATGACGCCGTCTCCACGCACTGTATGCATAAATCTTCAAGAGATTTGGTGTAGGTCCGTAATCTTGTCCGGTTCTTCTCCAAATGAGTCCAAGTCACGTGTATTTCCTCCAAAAGCCATCCAAGTGCTAAAAACCTGAAAATAAACGATTAAGCGCATAATTTGGGCATATTTACATGATTGATGGGGTTAAATGACCCCGAAAAAGTGTATAAAATGACACCTCATCATGCGCTTTATGCGGGTTAGGTTAATTATGACAGGATTAACTGTAATATAAACCTCGAGTTTAGGGAGAAGTACCACCTAGCTTTGGAATGATATACCACCAACAAAGTAATACAATCATTGCACACATAAACAATTCCTACATTTTATTTTATTAAACTTGGTTAATACGTTTTCCTTACATAAGTGCTCGACCGCTTCTGTCTCATTTGTTTATCTGCTTGTGTGTGTTAATTGTCTTATCTAGTTTAGATTAAACCAAAACTTGTGCCAGTCTCTCAGGCTGAAACCCCCCTCCCCCTTGCATTAGTTTAGGTTTAATTAGAATTAATTAGGACTAACATAGATAACTAAAATATTGATAGATAAAGAATTAACGCTCACTCTTAGTGATCGACACCCTACTTACCAACGAACCTACAATTGATCGGGTACACTGCCCGTTAGTGTTAGTTAATAGGTAAAGTCAGCAAAATATAAATAGTAAAACTTGATAAATAAATTACCTACACACAACGACACATCAAGTTTTTGGCACTGCTGCCGGGGAGTGAAATTGTTTAATACTTGTTTATTAGTATTTTAGATTAGGTTTTGTGTCTTTAGTTTAGTTTTTATTTAATTAGTTATTCTGTGTTTTAATTGTTTAGTGTTATTGCGTTTTTATTTGTTTTTCTCAATTTTTGATACCTGTTGTTGTTTTTCTTCTGTTCGAATACCCGATACGTCGTATTCATCCCTTTGAATATGGCGTATCCACTTTTCAAAAACTATACAATGTATTCGACATCAAACATCAATACGAAGTATTCAGTTTACTGAATACGGCGTATCAATCATCTGATACTACAGCAGTTTTATCATTTATTTTCTGTAAATTTTATCTATCTATTTGACCTCTTTATCTGTGTTCCTAGCAATTTTTTTTACAAGAAATGGACAACCCAGATATAACTATGGAAGAATATGTTCGATATGAAACTGAGAAAGCTCTTATAAACGGTCAAATGTATAACTGGGAAACTGCTAAGTATGATAAGATCAAATATATTGGAGATATTAACTACCTTAGATTTTTTGAAACAAAATTTCCAACTATAGTTTATGATGATGCATTAAGTTCTCAGCAAGTTAATTGGAAAAATGAAACATCTTTGTCCGAATATGATGATGGAAAATACAATGCTATATCCGAAAAAAAGCTATAAAGAAACGATTTTCTAAAAAAGAAAAATTCAACATCTTGAGTATTGATAAAGATCTATTTTCTTATGATATATAGGTATCGAGCAGTCTTCGGGGGATATGTTTAATGAACCATTACATAATATAATAAGTATCGATATTGGTACCTATACACAAGGGTCAAATAAACTTTGGAAAACAAGTCATGATACAATTAGTAAATTTTTCACGATTGAAACTTTTGTTAAAGAATTAAATATTAAAATCATGATTTGGATATATTTTAACGAGAGTGTGCTAATGATTTTAAAATTTTATATGTGCCATTTGGCATCCCCTTCGACCCCAAGTTGTTTTATAAGGATGGACTGAAGCTGAAGGGAATCTAACTTAAAGACTCTCCAAAAAACAAAAGTGCTTGCCGGGAGACAACCCGGAATGTAATTTCATTTTTTTTGTCGACTCTGTCTTTCCAGGATGTCAATACGGTGTATCCAACCCCATGGATACGACGTATTAAATAACCTGTAAGTTATCTTTTTATTTTCCAGCACTTTTAAAAACATTATTGCCAGACTTGTCAATACGGCGTATTCATAATACAACGTATTTGACCTCTAACCCGTATTTGAATATTTTTCTTACAGGATTCAATACAGCTTATCCAATACCATGGATACGGCGTATCAACTGTTCTGTAAAGTTATCGTTTTTGTTTTCTTATTCTAAACAATGTTTATTAGGAGATACGATTGCTGTGAGATATTTAATTTTTTAAAAATAGATAGAAAATGGGTATTTTTTAATTTGATGAAAAAATAAATGAATAGGATTGGTTCATTGGATATTTAATAAATTGAGTTTAAATTGAACTTTTTCTAATTATTGGTTACAACATGGCTTTTGATGTCTTTCGTAGCGAGGACACAAGATTGAGCAATGAGGGCAAAGGTTAGTGTTGACGTATGTGGTCTGAACGACCCGATCCGTCTAAATGGAGCACCGACTAATGGACGGCTGGGTAGGCCGCGCTAAGTTAGTTGTCGGATGAAAGGTGTGAATGAAATGTCTGGATGAAAGTCACGTCCGGATGGAAGGGACGCCCGGACGGAAGGGACGTCCGGATGGAAGGGACGTCCAGATGGAAGGGACGCCCGAATGAAGGGGACAATCGGATGAAAGGCACACCCCTTTAACCACCAGGTAATAGCCATGTGCGCATGCGCACCTACTACCCTCGAATTTAAGGGACATGTTCCCCGATATTACGGGATCTTGTCCCCAATGATGACGTCAGCTACAGTAACTAAGGCACTATAAATACAACCATCCTCGATGGTAAAAAACACACATCCACCACTCTCTACTTTCTCTCTCTACTTTATCTCCTCTGCCGGAGGGGACGCCCACATGTCGGGTCCTTCATCCGGGATCCTTCATCGCCAGTCCATCCTAACGGAAGACACATCCCTTCATGTTATATCATACCTACATTTATACCAACTATATTATATGCATACTCTCTCAAATAGAACACTGACTTGACCGTTGGAGGGTGGTCTCGGGGCTCCGACCTCGAGGCTCCTTCTAACCGGTTCTTTTATGTTTGTAGCACGCTTCCATGCTCGGGACAGAGGATGAATTGCACGTGGGATCCATCAATATCAACCAGACGGAAATATGCATAAACAAACTGGCGCCATTCGTGGGACCCGTTATTCGATCTACCAAAGCTAAGAATGATGGGTCTCTCATTTTCTAAGACTTTCATCTTCCCTTCGGCATGGTTCTTTCGGCACCATACCTATCGGTACTGTGCATGGAGGGTCATTCGACATGGTTCTTTTGGTACTTTTGGTATGTGTTTAATTACACATACCTTTTACCTTTAAAAACAAGCTAAAATAACCAAAAACGGACTTAAAATGCCAAAAATATGCTTGTTTTGCTAATTGTGTTGTGCAGGAACGGATATCTAAGAAAAGGACGAAAAACGAAGCCAAAACGACAAAACCGGACACAGAATGGAAAAGCGTGGTAAAGACAAAGTCAAGACAAAGCCCAAGTCTGAAAAAGTCAACCAAAGTCAACCCCGACAAATCCAAAGTCAAACCCGAAGCCATAAGTGAAGAAAAATAAGTTTAGGGGCCAAAATTGCCAAGTCCCTAACTTATTTAATGAAGGAAATGAAGAAAATACTTGTAAGGGACTAAAACTGCCAAATACCACATGGGCCATTTCTGCCAACTCTCAAAAGTCATACACCACAAGGACTTGTGGTGAAATAACAAGTATCACCCTGAGGGGGTGTTTCTGCCAATTCCCTAAAACTTTAACCACCACATGGACTGGATTTGCAATTAACCTATAAACCTTGAGGGACCATTCTTGCCTAATCCCTAAACTTTCCCCCCCACTTGGACTTAAACTGAAATAAACATATATCAAATGAAGGGTTATTTGTGACAAACCCACAAACCTCACCCCCCATTTTAAAATACTGTACATCTTCATCACCCTTTCCCGCCAAACTCATAACCCCACATCCTGTCACTTTCAGACCTCGTTGACCTCCTCATATCCATCCAAACCCTTCACTCTCATAAGCCCCACCCCCACATGGATGTGCCAAGCTGGCAATCCAAAAACCCTCAATTCGATCAATGGTTGATATAGTTTGAGTGGGCAACAAGATTAATGAAGGGCCAGGATTGCTTTGTGTTTCTACATACACAACAAACACAAGATGGGCATTTGTCTCTACAAAGAAACACAAAGAGATGAAGACAAGAAGAGAAGACCAAAAACCCTAGCTCGTTTGCTATAAAAGCTTTTGTAAGCCCTTGAGGCAAAAGTGTGTGAGAGGGTGTGAGAGTTTTATTAGAGAGTAGTTTTTAGTCCAGTTAAAAATTTGAAGTTTAACTTTCATGTACTTGTATTTTTTTTAAGATTAATGAAAATTCAGTTTTATGTTTTAATTTGTGTTCCAAGTTCTTAAGTTGTCTTAAGTCTTTTAAAGCTCATACAAGCCACTTTATAGTCTGTTTTAAACTTTGATACAAGAATTTAAAAAAAATTAAAAAGAAAAAAAACGTTACTGTTTGATTAAGCTAATGGATGAATGAGCAAACATGGATGGCTCATTGGGTATTTAGTTTAGCTTATTTATAAGCTAAGGGTAGGATTAGAGCTTATTTAGGTTCCATTTACTCCTGTTTTGAGCAAGGAGTTGAGGTATGCTCTCTTTTTAATTTTTCAGCTTATGAGTACTGTAGCAATAGCTTATTAAGTGCTTATTCTTAGCTTATTCTTGCTTTTCTTACTTGTTTATGTCCTATTTGTGTTTTCTATTGATTGTATGCTTTTGTTTAAGCTTAAAGTGAAAACTGCCTAAAATAGCTTATTTCTACTTTTTGCTTATTAGCTTATGAAAATGCTTATTTCTTTTTGCTTTTTACTTTTTATTACTTATTATTGCATATTTAGTAGTTGTCTTTAAAATTCAGTGCTTAAATTAGTCTTTAAAAGTGTTAGAATCCGTTTTTAAAAAAATATAAAGGGGTGTTTGGGTTAAACCCAAAATGGGTCAAAATGGGATGGTTATGGGTTGGTGTCATGTGGCCAACTTTGATTAGCATTATCAAGCTCATGTGAATCTGTTTTCAAAAGTTTTCAAGTCTAAAAGTTATTTTTCAAATGTTGTCATAGTTGTCTCAAGTCTGTTAGTTTCAAAAAAGGGTCAAAGAGATTATTTGCTTAAGATTTAGAAAACCTGAGTTTTAGTTTCAAAGTGTGTCATTTTTTAGTGTCAAAAATTAGTAGTTAAGTCTAATTGGTGTCATTTGCAATTTGTTATAAACTGTCAACATTTTTTTAGTTTTTCAAAAGGTCAAAATGTGTCCCAATTTCATTCTAAAAAATCAGAGGGTAAATCAGTGTTTTAGGTGCTAAAAATTTGTGCACAAGTTCATTTCAAGGCACTTTTCATCTGTTTTAAGTTGATTTTTTGTTTTGAGCTTATTAAAGTGCTTATTTTTAAGCTAACTTTTTCATAAAATCTCTTTTGAAATTGCCCTGGTGCTAAGGGCTTGCCTTTAAGCCCACTGTTCTAGCTTATTAGAGGACCTTAGCTCAAGCTTTTGGCTTTTCTGAAAAGCCAATAAGCTCTTTTATAAGTCTCTTTATTTGTAGACCTTAGCTTGGCCTCTAGGTGGCTTAAAATGAAGCTCAAATTAGGCCCTTTACTGTTTCATTTAGTTAGTGTAGTAAATAGCTTATTTTTGCTTTCTAGCTTATTAAGTGCTTATTAGTTATTGAATTTTGCTCTCATTTACTTATTTAGTTACCTTGTGAGTCTGTGTTTGCTTATTGTTCAAATCCTTTGCTTATTGTGTGCTAAAAATCAAGGTAAGAAAATCCTTGTGCCTTAAAGATCTTTCAAACTTGCTGTCTGTTTTAATTAAGCTTTTTTCAGCTTATTTTTAGCTTTTCCCAATAAGTTGTAGTTATAAAAAATGATAAGCTCAAGGTGCTTATTTAGTTTGTATAAAAAGTTTTTCTAAAAAAATGGGATAAGAGGAAACCTGGGTGAGCAAGACTCGAACCCGGGTCTCAACCCTCATCAACCCTCCTTTTTTATACAACCCTACCGCTGTGCCCTTGGGACTTCTACGTTAGAAGCCCAAGTGGTTATCAATTTAACCTCATTTTCCCCTTTTAGCTTATAAGCCCGAATTGGCTTATTCTGAGCTTATTCATAAGCTCAATTTCGGGTTTCTTATTTTTCCTAGGTTAGTTTTAGAGTCTAGGATTTTTAGTAATTTTTTCAGAATTTTTAAAATTAGTTTAGTATTTTTTATAATTTAATTTCTTTAAAAGTTTTAAAAATTCATAAAAAATATAAAAATTATCAAAAAAATATTTTTCTTTTTTTAGGAAATTTTCTTTAGTCATATTTTACGTAGGAAAAATAGAAAAACTTTCGTAGGGTCATTTTTGTAAACTTTTGATTTTTAAAGAACGGGTCTTGGGCCCGGTTTTCGTTTTGACTCGTTTTTTACTCAAATTAACTCTGTTTTCAGTCTAGTCTTTTTCATTCTTCATTATTAGACCCCTAGAGTAGATTAGAAGTAAAAATTTCTTTGTAGGGTCAATTTTTAAGATTTTAGGTTTTTGACCCCTTGTTCGGGATTCCTGCTCTCGTTTTTCAGTTTAATTTCATAATTTTTAGGTTTTTCTCAATCGTTTTTGTTGGTTATTGATTAATTTAGCTTTCTACACTCTCAAATCATTAATCTCGTTCAAACTCCAATTTTCCGACTGTATCGATTCTCCAGCACAGTCTCGTTGGGGATAAACGACCCGGGGATATTCTATACTACTTCGGTTTCATTGATTGTGTTTTTAAATTATACATATTATATATTTTATATTTTATTATATATTATATATATTTTAAGGTGTAGTTTAGCATCAATCAAATTTTTGGCGCCATTGCCGGGGAGGCTGTGAAACCGATTATCGTTCAGTTTGTCAAGAAGTGTTTGAATCTGTGAATATTATCATATAAAAAAAACCAAAAAGATAAAAACATTGTCTTTAATTACAAATAAAATTCACAAATTGGTAAAATACCAAAATATAATATTCTCAACTGAAGTATTATCATAATAACTTCCGGTGAACAATAACATCCGTGGAACTTGTTGTCCCACTTCGAACAAAAGAATTTAAAAACAAGGCCATTTATGTGACACTTGCGAGGTACGGTTCACCTTTTCAAAGATAAACAAACTCTACGAGTGGACTAAGCGGGTTGTTTGTGCTAATGTTTGTACCTAGGAACTACACCCTAAAGGAAAAAAGGTTTTTAATAGCTTCGCGCTTTCCTATTCCTTCCTCGTCACCTTTGTGCATTTTTCTTTTCGAAGATTACTGAGAAGCTTGTTACGCTTATTAGGTTTAATTTGTCTTTTTTCGTTTGTCCGTTATTAAATAAAACTGTGAATTAACTTTTGATAAACCAAAAAGAAAAACAAATTATGTAATTATTTTCTTTTCTAGTGTAATCACACTCGTTCTCTCCCAAACTCCTAATCTTCATAATCAACAACACCAGGCCCCACCTGTTGTTGAACAATTTAATCTTGAAGAACCAATTGTAAATCCAGATCCACTAGCTCCGATGGATGATAACCGGACTATGGCTCAGTTGCTTGAAGCACCCACCGCGGGTTACGAGGATGCCATCGTTGTGCCCAAAATCACCGCGGACAACTTTGAGCTTAAGCACGGTCTGCTTAACCTAGTTCAAAACAAGCAATTCGTTGGACATGCCAAAGAAAGATCCCATGCCCACACCGATATATCAACATAGATCACTTCTAACATGAAGTTCCCGAACATCCCGAGTAAACTTCGGTTAAAGCTTATGCTATTTCCCTTTTTCCTCCCCTCGAGGGGGCAGCCCGGATTTTGCTTGAAAAAGAACCCCCTCGATCGACTTCAAACATGGATTACCTTTCTCAAAATTCATCAAACACATTTTTCCCTCCGTCAAAAAACATAAACCAATCTTCAGAAATGAAATCACGAGATTTCAACAAAAGATTTGATGAGACGTTTTTTATGAAGCATTGGACCCGATTTAACGATCTTCTTCGGGCATGTCCACACCATGGATTTTCATAACTGCATCAACTCGATACATTCTATAATGCCTTGAACTCTAACGATCAAGATTCGTTAAATTCCGCCGCGGGTGGCAACTTTTTGGATAAAATGCCTCGTGATTGCCTAAGAATCATTAAAATCAAATCCAAAGTTCGTAATTCAACGTAACAAGACCAGTGTTGCCAAAATAAGTACGATCACTTTTCCAGGATTCCCAATAAGTACCAAAATCCACCACCTCCACAATCAAATTCCAAACAAATCAAACCCCACGGAAATCACCTCCAGGTTTCCTGACTTGAAAGATATGGTGAAAGCTTTACTTCTTGATAAGAAAAATCAATCTATCCCACTCCGCTCCACACCCGTAAAAGCGTTTGAGAAAGTTGTGTTACTTGCGAGTGTGCTTATTCCTACCTAAAACTGTCATTGTCCAGCCACCACTGGCAAAGTTTATGAGATAATATCCAAGAATATGTCTCACAGAGCAGCCGCATCAAACTGACCAACCAAGGAAACACCGGTTATGCCGAGCCCGCCGATTTCAAATCAATTCGACCCAGCACCCTGTTTTCCTCCCGTTCAAGAAACAATCATAAAGTCAAATCCAGGAAACATATCAGAATCGTTACCACAAATCCGAGGGAAATTCAATCAAGCTCCAGCTTACCAACCCCCGGTTTCATCAAGGGTCAAATCTATCGCCTCAGGTTGTTCAACCTCCCTGCTTATCAGCTCACAAAGCCTATCAAAACTCAAGCCTTCAAATTCCCAGGAATATCCGAAGGAAGATTTTCCAAGCCTACGAAAATGCTATGGTGCTGGTATAAGACATATCAAACTCAAGGTCAAAACATGCAAAATCAATTGACCCAATCTCACGACATGCTTTCCCATATATGTCACTCAAGTTCCATACCGCCTCTACTTTCGGGACTCTCACCTAGTAACACTGTTTACTAACCCGAAGGAGGATTTAAAAGGTATTAACCGACTCGAAGCTGACGAAGATTATCAAGGGAACCTCACGATCCATACTACTTCCTCTCCTAAAGTGGTAGAACGTGAACCCGAGGTCACAAAGGATACGATGCCTCCTACTAATAACGGAAGCACCGAAGACGTCCAACCTCCGGTTGTCCCTGTTGTCCATCATGAATCAATCTCTAAGCCCGTAAATGCTCCAGTTAGTGCTTCAAGGCCTAACCAAAAAGCATCAATTCCATTTCCTTCAAGAAGAAATGATGAAAGACTCGTGAGAAAGCTAACGACCAAATTGAGAAATTCTACGAAATCTTTAAAGATTTTGAGTTTCGAAATTATGCTTTACGGGATGCCTTGATGCTCATAAGAGCAAAATTGGCCTCAAACTCTAAAAACCTTAATCGGAAACAAAGAAAAGTTGAGTGAAATGGCTAGAACCCCATTGAATGAGAATTGCTCAGCCATCATCCTAAACAAGTTACCAAAAAAACTTGGAGACCCTGGCCGATTTCTTATTCCATGTGAATTTTCCGGGATTAATACATGCAACGCCTTGGCCCGATCTTGGTGTAAGCATTAAACTTTATTGCCAATAATCCGTTGAAAAATCACTCTCTATCCTGAACTAAAACCCCCGACGGTCATTGCAATGACGCTAGAGCTAGCGGAACCATCAAATCTCTGAACAATCGTATCGCAGAAGACTGTCTATGTACGTGGAAAGCTCCCAATTTCCTGCAGATTTCGTAGTCGTCGATTTTGAGCCAGACCCCCGAGTACCTCTAATCCTCGGGAGGAGTTTCTTAAAGACCAGTCGTGCATTAATCGATGTATACGAAGGTGAAATAACCCTTCGTGTTGGCAGAGAGGCCATTACATTCAATCTGGACCAGACTTCGAGATACACAGCTAATTACAATCATATGACGGCAAACCGAATTGACGTCATTGATATGGCTTGTGAAGAATACTCTCAAGAAGTTCTTGGTTTCTCAAACGTGGTCTCAAGTGGCAATCCCACTCCGTACTATGATCCAATCGTCTCTACTGTTTCTCCAACTTTAACTCCATTCGGGGACAGTGATTTTCTCCTTTTCGAAGAAGCCGACTCTTTTCTTGCTATAGAGGATGATCCAACTTCACCGGAAGTTGATCCAACATATTATGACCCTGATGGGGACATTCTTCTCCTCGAAGCAATTCTTAATAGTGATCCATCACCACCACCTCCCAATCAGGGAACTAATTTTCCGAAACATCGAAAAAGATCTTAAAATCTGTGAAGCAAACTCTTCAGTTAATGAGCCCCCTGAGGTTGAACTCAAGGACTTACCACCTCATTTAGAATATGCATTTTTGGGGTAACGACAAGTTGCCCGTCATAATTGCAAAAGATTTAAAGAATGAGGAAAAGGCAGCTCTAATCGAGGTTCTAAAGTCCCACAAGACAGCAAAAACAGCGAGCCATCCGCTTTGGAAACTTTCTAATAACAAAGGGTATTGACACGGTTTTGTTACCCCAAAATATCCATTTGAAGAGGAGCCTACAACCGAATGACGGTTCAGCATCAAAGACGGGTAAATCCGAAAAATCCACGACGTCATCAAAAAAGAAGTTGAAAAACTTCTTGACGCCGGATTAATTTTTATTATCCCGATCTCTCCTGACAAAGTCCATCGGGTAAGCCCGGGCATTGTGTACCGAAAAAAGGGTGCATGACCTCGTCAAAAAATGATGAACATGATCTAATATTCTGACTCGATTGGTCACAGGTGGATAAGTGTGTCATCGACAATAGAAAGTTGAATGAGGCAACCCGAAAGGACCACTCTCCACATCCCTTCAAATGGACAAATGCTCAAAACTCGCGGGAAACCAATTCTATTGTTTCCCGTCGAAATGGCATTTTTTTCTTTTTTCTCGGGTATTTATTTCCAATTCCCATAGACCCGAAGGACCAAGAAAAGACAACCTTTACTTGCCCATACGGAACATTTTGCCCATCGTCGCATGCCTTATTGGCTATCAATGCACACCGGCACGTTCCAAACCAACATGTATGATGGCAATCTTCTTACGACATGAATCGAAAAAACCGATGGAAAGTGTTTATGGATGAGACTTTTCAGTCTTCGGGGATCTTTCTCTACATGCCTATCCCATTTGGAAACTAAAATTTTAAAACGGTGTGAGACACCAAATTGGTCCTAAAAACTGGGAGAAAAAGGCCATTTCAATGGTAAAAGAAAGGCATTAATCTTGGACCACAAAATCCTCTAAAATCAGGAATTGAGGACGACCCGAGCTAAAAGTTGACGTTTCCCGCCAAGCTCCCCCACCACTACTTTGAAAGGTGTCCGAATTTTTCTTGGGCACAAACGAGGACAGCCGGTTTTTATATAATTTTTTTATATTTAATTTTAATAAAAAATAACCGACGTTTTCCATACAAGACCTCTCAAAAATGTAGCCCGCACCAATGAACTCACCTGCTTTAAAAAGAGACTCCATTTTTCTTCTCCTCAAAAGAGTGTATCGAATCCTATAATACACTTAACAAGAAAATTGACTTAGGCTCCGATTTTGTGATTGCCCCCGACTGGACCTTGCCCTTCGCACTAAATGTTTGATGCAAGTGACTTTGCAATTGGGGAAGACTAGGGCAAACGAAAAGGACAAGCATTTCCAACCAATACACAATGCAGCAAAACCATGACTAAAGCTCAATCACACTCCACTAACGACCCGAAAAAGAATTACTTGCCGTATGTATGCTTTGAGAAATTTCAGTCATATCTTGTTTTGTCTAAAAGTAAAGTGTATACCGACCATACTGTCTAATAAAGTAGCTCTTCGCTAAGATAGAATGCTAAGCAAAGACTTGATGCGGGTGGATCCTTTTGCTCAGAGAAATTCGATGTTATCATCCGAGACAAAAAAGTAGCAGAGAATCATGGCCGCAGCGACATCTTTCCAGACTTGATAACACCTCATCAAATAAACTCGAGAACAAGGAAATCACGAAACATTTCCTTTCGAAACTCTTGGATCGGATTGCTCTTACGAGTTAATAAGTACCACCATGGTTTGAGATTCGCAAACATACCATGCGGGAAGTATCGTTGTCAATGAATGTCATCCTAGACATAGAAAAACCATACTTAAATGACCAAAAGCGTACCAAAAATACATTGTATTTGTATGTTTTGCATTTGTATTGTGCAGGTAACAGATGTCTAAGAAAAGGACAAAAATCAAAGCCAAAACGACAAAACCGAGCACGAGAACGGAATGGAAAAGCGTGAGAAGTCAAAGTCAACCAAAAAGTCAACCCTAACAAAGCCATAACCGAAAAAATACTTAATGGGCCCGTCCGCACCCATTTAATGGGCCAGGTTAACCCATTAAGCTATTTATACAAGTCAAAGAAGCCCAAAAAAAAATAAGGTTAAGGGGCATTTCTGCCAACCCCTCAAACTTATAACCATACAAAGGATGAGCCATGCAATAACTCTATACAACTTGAAGGGCCAATTCTGCCAACACCCTTATAAATATACACCACAAAGTACCTTCTTTGCAAACACTCAATACAACATGAGGGATCATTTTTGCCAAACCACCAAACTTATACCCTGCTCAATCAAATCACTATATATCTTCCCCAATCTTCCCGCCAAAACCTTTTTGGCACTATTCACCCGTCACTTCCCTTTTCCCCTGCAACAAACAAACAAAACCCATTAATCCACCTCTACCCCACTTCAAAGAAGTCAATTGCCATGCTGGCAATCCCTCTACATCTGATTGGGCAATACGAATGAAGGGTCAAGATTGATGAACTTGGGCTCCAAGATGAATTAATGGCTAAGATGACTTCTGATTTCACCTCACACAGCAAACACACCCTGCTTTTCTCTCACAAAGAAAGTACAACAAGGAATGAAGACTTAGTATAAAATAGGACTTTGTAAGCCCTTTGAGGCATCTATCTAGTTTTATTTTACAGCTTAGTTGTAGTTTAAATTTAGCTCATTGTATTTTTTAATTCAAATCTTGTAATCATTCTTTAATGAAACTTAAGTTTTATGTTAAAATCTTATTTTCTTAATTAATGTCATTTTTGTTCTAAAAGTGTTTTAAAAGCTCACTATAAGCTCTTAAATAACTCTCATATAATCTGTTTACATTAAGTAATTTAAAAGGTTAAGTACTTAAGAAAAATTCACCAAAAAGAAATCACCCCAAAATACCACAGCTTCTTTTGGATGATAAGCCAGAAAAGGATGGGCTTATGGACTCTTACTAGCTTGTTTTAAACAAGCTAGAGCTTGTAGACAAAGCTCATTTGAGCTTATTTGCCCTGTTTAAGCAAGGGCTTTGTAAGTTTCCATTTCTCAAATTTTAGCTTATTTACTGTAGCATAGCTTATTGTGCTTAATTTCTGCTTATTCTTGCTTATTTATGCTTAGTTATAATGTTTAATGCTTATTATGCTTGTCTTGTAGTTTAAAAATCATTTGTTTGAAGTTTTGCTTAAAATCTGTCTTAAGTAGCTTAAAAGTTTGCATAATCTGTTTTAGCTCATTTAAGTGCTTATTGGCTGTTGAAACTTGCTTAATATTGTCTTAATAGCTTATTTAACATCTGGTCTTGGCAAGTTGTGGCTTAAATCAGCATTTATCAAGTTAAAATTTGAATCCTGTCACTTAAAGGGGTGTTTGGTTTAACTATGAAAATGGGTGAAAATGGGTCAAAATTAGCTTTGTGTTCTTGAGTCAGTTTTAATTAGGTAAAGGTAGTGATATAATTTAGTTTGTTTAAGTTTTTAAGTTCTAAATCTCAAAATCATAGTTTGTTTAACCCAATGTTTGAATCTGTGAACTCATAAGCTCATTTAACTAGTTGTGTGATTAGATCTTTGTATGTCAAGTTTTTATGATGTTTTTGAGTTTGTTTAAGTGTTAAAACAAGTTAGAACTAAGGGTCTTAAGCCTGCATTTGTTGTTTTATGTTTTACCAATTCTGTCAAATTTTTAACTAAGTGTTGAAAAAAGAACAAATAGCTTTTTCAATTTCTTTTTCTGGCTTATTCCTAAATTCAAAATGGTTTTTGAATGTTGATATAAGTTCTTTGAAGTCCAATTTAGATTTGTTTTGAGGTCTTAAGCTCATAACGTCCTACTTGTTGGCTTATTTTTAAGCTCAAAATTTATCATCTTTCAAAAATAAAAAGTCAGCATGTGTTGAGTGAAAACAGCCCTTTTAATAAGCATTTTTCTTGGCTTATCTTTGTTTCAAATTCCTTTCTGCTTGTTGATTTAAGAAGCTTATTGTTCAAACTTTAAGGGCATATAAGCCCTTAAGCCATAAGGTTCTGTTTAGGGGCTTAAATTTAAGCCCAAAAGTGACCCTTAAGGCTGTTTGGGTGACTATTTTTTGCATAATTGCTTATTTGCCTTTTCTATGCTTTTTGCTTATTATTTTTGCTTAATTTAGGTTTATATCTGCTTATTAGGTTAGTTTTAGCTTACTTTTGCTTATTTTACTTAGGACAGAGCTTATTTGAGCTTATTTGCATTTTAGCTTAGAAACTTTAAGTATTATAGCTTTTTAAGTATTCTGTCATTAACCTAGATTATAGTTTATCTCATTTTGATTATTTTGTTTTCAATAGAGCTTATTAGGTGAGCTATAGCCGGTTTTAGCTTTTTCCTTTTTCATTGGCTTACTTCCCTTAGAAAATGGCAAACATTTTAGTTATTTATAAGTTAAGCCCACTGTCACTTTAACAAGTTAATTTTTTGGTGCTTATTTGTGGTTTGGGTGGTGAATTTTACACAAAATATATAATATATGATAAAATAATAAAATATATATAAGTCCAAAAATCAACTAGATCACCATAAACCGAGAAGTAGTATAAATTTTCCCGGTCTTTATTCCCCAACGAGGCCCTGTTCTGGAAAATCGATGCAGTCGGAAGATAGGAGTTGAATTTTTGAATACACTACAAATTTAATTAGCACAAACTAAAACGATAACCTAGCACGAAAATTTAATACAATACGAAATTACAAACGTGTCTAAAACTACAAATTTAAAATCTAAAGCACTACTTTTAACAAATTTTATACCTAAAAATCACAAATTTAAAAAGAAAATTTTAGGAAAAAGAATTAGAATTTTTTAATTATTTTTGAATTTTCTATGAATTTTTTAAGAAAAATGAATTAACTAAAAATAAACTTTTTCTAAAAATTAAAACTAAAATTCTACTTTTATTTTTCAAAAATACTAGATTTAAAAAGAAAATTTTCACAAAAAGAATTAAAAAATTTCAACTATTTTTCTATTTTCTATGATTTATTAAAGAAAAAGAAATTACTTAAAACCTATTTTAATTCCTAGAAAATACAAATTAAACTGGAAAAATAAGGAAAAATTGTTTTTATACACTAGAAAGGTGCAGAAATCGAATGGCATAAAAAACCCTAATTTTTATACCCTAATTGTACCTTAATTTTGTCAATTAAAACTAAACCCTAATTTTATTTAAACTAATTTCTAAAATAATAAAACTATTTTATTTATCCTAAAAAGACAGGGTAGGAAATGTAAAAAAAAGTAAGTAAAGGGTAGGCGGGCAAACTTTCTTAATTTTACACTACAGTGAAAACGTATAACCCTAAACTATGGACAATGTACAAAACAGACCCTACGACTTGGCTTATTTTTGGCTTATTAAAAAGTGAAAATAAGCAAAAACTTAAAACATGAAAGTTGTTAAGGAGCTTATACTAAACAACTTTAACAAAGGCACTTTCTACTTTTATCCACTCAATAAGCTAGAAAATAAGTATTTCAAAAACTGTTACAGAAACAAGGAGTTTACTAGATTTTCCAAACTTTAGCTTCAATCTAGCTTATTTCTTCATGAAAGTGAAAAACAAAAGAAGCTATATGGAGCTTAAAATGTGTACTAAAGATATCTAGAGAGAAATAAGCTAAGTATTAACAAAAATTTCAAGAAAATTGAACTTAAAAAGTGCAAGTTCAGCTTATAACTGTTTTTCAAGCTTTTTTAATAAGCTATCTATTTCAAAAATGAATCCTAGAAGCTAAATTTTTAGCAATAAGCTATCCTAAGGATATAAAACTAACCTAGATAAAAAGCTTTTTAAACTAATAGCTAGAAATCAGAAATCAAAGAGAATAAGCTAGGAATCCAGAATGCTGCTATGCTACTTTTTGTAAGGTAAAATAAGCTAGGCTAAGAGCTTAAAATTGAAATCTAAATTATGCAATTTCTAAAAAGCTCAAGGAAAACTACGAGGAAATATAACTCTAAGTGCTGGTCTTCTATACTTTTCAGAATTACCAAGAGACTTTAAAAATTGATCAACACAACATCATAACAGTTGTTGCTGATGCAATTGGCAAAGAACAATAGAGTGCAGGCTAAACTTTGAGAGTTAGAATTTCTAAACCACTTCACTAAATGTATCTAAGTAAGCACAAATCAATTTTGAACTCTAAATTGCTTTGACAATCCTAATCACTAAATCTATTAGAGCTAAAAAAACTGCCTGTGCAAGCTAACGATTTTAAGCTCAAAACTCTTAAATTCTTCACACTAACTCTTAAAACCTATTGTACACTTTTTAACTTGACTAAACTCAGCTAAATGAAATATTTAGACAGAATAGTTTTGACTTTAAAAGTCAAAGTAACCTAAATCTAAACACTCCTTAGAAAATTCTGTCTAACCTAACTTGTACTCAAAACCTATTATCAAGCTAAAGCAGCTAAATCTTTATATCTACTCTCACTATAACTAAACTATCTAAACTATTTTAACCCTAAAATACCTATCTTATTAATAAGAAATAAGCACTTTCTCAGCTAGCTTTTCTTAAACTAATTTGACAGAATTGAAGAAATTAAAGCTAAATTGATTCTAGCTTCAATCAATTAAAACATTTGAAACTCTAAACTTATCTAAACAATGGTAAACATGATTAAACACAATCAAATACAATAAGCTAAAGGATTAAGCTAAATTTAAGCTAAAATCAAAGACTTGAATATAAACCTGAGAATGGAGTCTCTGAACCTAGGTCACTCTATCTGAGTAAGTGACCTCTAATCAAAACCTAAAGTGGCACCTTGCCTCTATACCTTGAGCTTTAAGCTCAATAAGCTGAATTAGCTTATTTCTCCTCAATAGCCTCCAAAATGCATCAAATGACCTCTAGTGATCATTTTTTAATGTGAAATGAACAAAATGAAAGAATGAATGACTTAAAATAAGGATTTGACTGGATTTGAGCTTATTAACACGTATAAGCTTCAAATGAGCTTATGAGAGCTTATTAGATAAGATCAGCTTAATTTTGAAATCAAAAAACAATTGAAACTTAAGGACTGAATTTTATTACTTAAAATGGTAAAGTACAAATTGAAATAACAAAGGTACAAGTGATTAAAGCTGAATTCTAAAAACTTAAAAGAAAATGCTTAAAGATACGAAAAATTACAAACTGAGAATCAAACTAACTAACTACTAAAAACTACTTGTTCATCTCTCTCTCTCTTTTATAGATGTCCCAGGTCTTTTTGTTGTGCTTCTTGTGTTTGTGTTGTGAGAGGAAAACACAAAGGCAATCCAAGCCTTCCATTTTTTTCTTGGTTTCCATGCCCTTGATCTTGAGCCATTGATCATAGTTTTGGCGCCCATTTTGACCCGGATTGCCAACATGGCAAGGAAACATGTGATGGGGTTTTTAGTGGAGTGGGGTTAAGGTGGTTATTCTTGGTGTATTAGGTGTTGCCGGGTAAAAGAAAGGAGGAAGACCCGTGACAGGGTTTTTGGGATTTGGTTGTGGCGGGAAAATTGGGGAAGATAAACAGTGTTGGGTGAAGGTTTGTGTAAATGGCAACATAAGTCCTCCAAAGTGATATGTCACTTTGCACCTTTCATCCTTGTGGTTAAATAACTTTGGGGACTTGGCATTATAACCCCCCAAGGGTTATATAACTCTTTGCATCACACGTCCTTGGTGGTTATAAGTTTAGGCTTTTGGCAGTTTAGCCCTTGTAGTTTAACTTTCCCACATTGGCAGATTCACCCCTTCTCTTCATTTCCTTCTTTTCTTCTTTTAAATATAAGTTTAGGGATTTATAAGTTTAGTCCCTAAACTTACTTTTCTTGACTTTTGGCTTCGGGGTTGACTTGGGTTGACTTTCTGTTGACTTTTTCAGGCTTGGGCTTGGACTTTGTCTTTGTCTTTTTTCTGCTTTTTTTTTTCTTATTGAAGAGGTTCGTGTGACGGTTTTATTTTTATTTATTTTTTTTTGTTTTTTTTTTAGTGGAGATGCTTGAATTTTTTTTTTTTTTTTTTTAATCGAGTTCGTTTTTGACCGTTGTGGCTTGTTTTTTTTTCGTCTTTTTCTTAGATATCCGTTCCTTCACAATATAATTAGCAAAACAAGCATATATTTGGCATTTTAAGTCCGTTTTTGGTTATTTTAGCTCGTTTTTAAAGGTAAAAGGTATGTGTAATTAAACACATACCAAAATCCCCCATACTAAGGTATTGCCGTGTCCTCATGCAATGTTATGAAGTAAACATTTACGAAAACTAAGAATCTAAATCCCCTTCGACTAATAACCTCGAAAAGTAGCTAAGTGTTCGTCAAGGGGAACTAAAAAATCAAAAGCTTCGACAAGTCCCGTTTTTACCATTTTTTATCTATACACTAACTATCCTTAATATTTTTGGATTTTCTTTTTTTTCTTTTCTCGACTTCCTGTTTGACTTCCTTTATTATATCAACATTGGGATCATAGAATGAGAAACGCCCATAGAATAATCTACGGATGTCCTGACGGATAAATTCATCGTCCCCGATTTTTCACTAGCTCCAAACCAAGCAATTTAAACAAGATCATGTCAATATAAGTCTAAATGCTAAGCACTCATACTTATGACTTGTGAACTTTTAACTCCCAACATGAATATATGATTTAAATGTGTGTACTCATTTCAACTCAACCATAGATCAACTTATTTCCATAGTCGTAATTCAAGATGAATCATGACTCAAAGCAACAACTTATTAGGACCTTGTAACTTGATTTTAAAGAACGAGATTTTAACTATAGAACTTTTTGCAACATCTTCATCATTATAATCATAAGTTCTTAAAGCTAGGAATGCGTTGCTTAGTTTGAACACCTACCTAGGCCTCGCTCCCTAGTAGGATATCACAACCAACGACCGGTGTTCTTAGTTTGAAAACCCACCCCGTTGCTAGCGTAGTGGGAAATCACATCAACACCTTCTTCCTAATATGGCTAAGGATAAGTGTCTTGTTTCTGAACCCCACACTAACCGCTCGCTTCCTGGTGAGATATCAACAACACAAATCAAGCCAAATCCCAAGAAGTAAAGATGTCTTAGGTTTGAACCCCCACCTCGTGTTAGCGGAGTGGATTTCACGACAATCTTTACTTGCTCCATATAACAAATGAATGCTTCATTGGCTATAATTCATATACATGCATTTTTGCATTCATACTTCATTCATGCTTCTTTGGCATTTAACTTTCGACTCATTAAGAACAGAAGATAAGCTGGTGGGAGCAAAAAGCCACAATTAACCTCTATGAGCTTTAAAGATATCCAACTAATCCATGCTTAGCATCAAACTTATATCCAACTCTATCATATTTCGTTCTTTGCAAAATTTTAAAGTTAAGCAAACGCTAAGTCTCGAAAGCTAAGGGGAAAGCTAGAGTTCAAAACTCGGTCAAGTCAAAAGCTACCTAATTCTACGGGCCTACTTATTTCTATACTTTAATATTTTCATCATTTTTTTTGTATATATATCATAATAAAACAATAAATTTTTTTAAAATTTTTGGTCAAAACGGGGTTGCGTGGGAACACAAATAGGCACAGGTATGATCACATTTCGATAGAAATCCCCCCCACACTAAGAATGGAACATTGGCCTCAATGTTCAAAAATGTCGGGTTTTACCCCCACACTTAAGAATGAAAAAGGCAAATGCAAAAAATTCCAAGTGTGAAAGGGGAAACAATATATATATACATGATCAGGATTGAGGATTCCAAAATAAGCAAAAGATCGAAGACCGGATGATTGGAGGATTGAAAACAAGCACGGGTCTTCATGATCTTGAGGAATCCTGCAAGCAAAAACAATACACAAACCAAAAAAAAGCACGCCCCCACACTTGGGCTATAAAATCACACACTTATTTATTAAGAAAATAGAAAGAAATAAAAGACACGGGTTGCCTCCCGAGAAGCGCTTGTTTTTGTGCGAGTCTCTAGCTTGACTCTCCCCGAATTCCTTTGTCCTTGGGGCAGAAACAGAAGAATAGAAAAATCACTATTGGATTTTCATACACTGGCTTAAGAGAAGAAAAATGAAAAGTGGAAATGCCAGGGTCAAAAATTGTGTCTTCATTCCCGGAGGAGGGAGGAAAAGAAGAGTCTATCGGATAAGTGAAATAAGGAAGAAAAGTTCGGATAATGACATCCGAATCCATCATAAGGGTGGGATGGGTGGGTAACACATTAGGCACATGAACACGAGGTTCTCCCAAAATATCTTCCATAACAACGCTAGTCAACCCACCCTGATCGGGCTCAATCTCAAAATGAAACGAATCATACTCGGGAAGAGAGTTATTAGCATGAGTAGTGGTACTGCCACTACTCGTTTCTTCCGTATGATCGCTAAAAGACTCGAATTCGGGTAAAGAATTATCCGAATAAGAGAGAGAAGTATCGGACTTCTCAAAGAAAGAGTTACTATCGGGGATAGGAAATGGAGAAGTAGACTTGAGCACACAATTAGGAGTGGAGTTATCATTCAAAGATTCGATATTAGCAATAAGACGATTGATGTTCAATAATTTCTCTCGAAGAATAACGTCTTGGATTTGAAGAATATTTTCTAAGTCAAACTCTTCCTTCTCTTGATCAACATCATTCACCTCCTCTAAGCTAACGATCTCCAAATCGGGAGGTGATGCTTCAACGTACTCGATGTCCTCAAAATCATCGTCATCACTTGAAGTATCATCATCGTTGGAATTGACGACAATCTCAGAGTGATCTTTGAAAGCTTTAAGAGGGGTAGGGTTATCACAAAGAGGCACATCACACACACCGTCGGAAATACCCTCGGACTCACTTGGGATCAGGACAAGCTCCTCAACACTAGACTTTATTACTTCGTCTGATTCCGTTGCCGGAATAGTGTCAAGATGCTCATCCTCCATTATGAGAGAGTCAACGGGCTCCTCCTATTATAATAGTATACTCATCATCGTCATTGTCGTAGAAAGTAGGACGATTCCAACTTGGACAATTAATATATTCAGATAGCTCTTCTCTAATATTTCGCACATCTTCAAGGAGTTTACTCATCAATTCTTCGAATATTCCTCTTGTCGATTTTGCTTGTCAGTCAATGCATCCTTAATTTTGCCAAATCTCTCCCAAGCTATCAATATAAACCTTGGTGTTACTCCAAAAGGTATACGACTAAACTTCCTTAAGATGGTGCAAACGTCTTTCAAAAAGTTGTCTCTAGCTTCTTCATCGTCAATCATAGAAAAAATCTAATATGGAATAGAACTTTGAGCTGCGGTCTCCTTCTTCTCTTGTTGACTTAAAACGGGTGTGATTGCAATGGTATAGTCCTCGTCATCATCATAGCAAATGGGAATCTTCCAATATCGATCTTTAGCCGCTTGCTCTTCCGCAATTCGCCTTTCTTCTTCCTTCTTTTGCATAATTTGACCAACCATATCACATATGGATGTCATTTTCTCCATAAGCTTGTTTTGAGAATTGAGAAAGTCATTTTGAGCATTGAAGATAGGATGATTGACGGTATATTGCGGGGGTTGAAATTGGTCAAAACCGAAAGAATTAGAATCATAGCACGGATTTTGCTCATGATAATAGTCTTCATTCATTGGTCGACATTGGTAAATGTCATCAGGACCCCCACAATCTTCACAACAAGAATATTGTTGTGGAAAACTCGGTGAAGTTTGTGGAAAATAATCAAAGTTTTGATTGAAACACGGGTCCTGATTGTAGACAAACGGGACTTGAGGTGGACAATCATAACCGTAATGAGAATCGTTCCCACATAACTCACAAGAGTATGGTACATATTGGGGTTGTGGAGGATGATTTGCAACACTTGGAGAATCGTTAGAAGAGTACGAAGTTGAAAAATTGATTGGTGTTCCATTTCCAACAGTACAATAAAAACAAACTCCATCATATTCATTACAACCACATTGTTGGCACGTACCAAAAAGACATTGTTGTTGCAAACTTTGCAAATTTTGTAGGATCTCATTAAGGTTTTGATTGTAGCATGGTTCCGGATTAGAGATAATCGGAATTTGCGGTGGACAATTGTAACCATAATGAGCACCTTTCCCACAAGACTTACAAGTACATCGTTGACAAAAGATATCGTCTAACGAATCACCACACTCGTAACAACAATTGTGGTTAATTTGTGGAGGACTTTGTGAAGAATTTACACCGGGGCCTTGTTTGACAACGAATGGCTCTTGATTAACAAAGTTAGTATCGTCATCGGATGACTTGGAAGTGTCTTGGAAGTCTTGAAAAACTTCCTCCAATGTCTTTCGTATTAGAGCACATTGTCGACAATATAGACCATGAACCGGGTCTCCACAATCGAGACAAATTTTTTCAATTTTAAGGGGTCGTTGAGACAAGTCGGGTATGGGAACAAGAATCTTGTCTTCAAGACTCCCTTTTGAACAACCACAGTCTCCAGTGTACAAAGTTCCACAAGACGAGCATTCTTTAATCGCGTAAAGGGGATTTAAACGATAGTCGAATGACGCCATAAGAATTAAACAATTTAGAGGGATAAGAAAAGAATTAAATGAATAAGAGGGTAAAGAGAATAAGAATTAAACGAATAAGAGGATAAAGAAGAATATTTATAGATTTTTCAAATAATACATAATGAAAAAAAAATTAAAAATAAGAAAGAAAAATATTTTTAGATTTTTATTTTTAAGATAAAAGAAAAATATTTTTGGGTTTTTTTTTTTATTTTTTTATTTTTATAATATTTAATATTTATAAAAAGTAAGGGAAAAATAAAATAAGAAGAAAAATATTTTTGGATTTTTTTTTTTAATAAGTACGAAAATAAACTTCCCGAAGAAAGGATCTTCAAGGCACGAACACAAACAATCTCGTAAAAATCGCTACACCTCTCCCCGGCAACGGCGCCAAAAACTGATTCGATATAAATATATATAATAAAATATATAAAATACCAAATAGTAATAGTATAGAGAGTATCCCGTTAGATAAGAAAATCACTTTAGAAAAAATAATAGTCTATCTTCCGAGTGTCGTTTCCACGGCGAGAGATGAATTGAAATTCACGAGAATGTTTCGTTTGATGCTTGAATGGCAAATATTTTGGTTTTGGTTTTAAACTAAAAACATAATGTAAAAACTATAATAAAGCTAAAATAATACTAAAACAGGCATGCTCGCTAAATAACAATAAACGACAATGACAATAATATTTTTATACTAAAAATTAAACTAATATTAATTCTAAGATTTAAAACTACAATATTATACTAAAACTGATCTAAAAAATATAAATGACGAAAATGCGGGTTTAGATCTAACGAATTAAAATCTTAAGAAAACAAGTTTAAAGAAATTAAATGACAAGTAAAGTAAAATGTTTTTTTTAAATAAATGACAAGTATTTAAATTGCATTAAAAGTAAATGACGGTATGTAAATTGAAAAATTCTAATGACTATTAATTTTTTAAACCTTTTTAAATCCGCACTTAAATTCCAAATCACCAATCACTTAACAAGCATAAGAAATTTACTCACTACTCATAACGAAATTCAATTTAACAAACATAGCATTTAACGAGAAAAATAAATCTACACTAAGCATGGCAACTAAATGGACAATAATAATAAACATGTTAAAATAAAACTACAACTAATAAAATGGAAATACTCGCTAAACATGGAAACTAATCTAACAATAATAAGCATAACTACGCTACGGATAACAACTAAAGCAACAATAATAATGACTAAGCTAAAAAATGGCGATAAGCATAAAATAAAGAAATAAAAGAGATAAGAAAAAGATGAAACCCGGAATTAGCTCGGCGTGACCCAGAGACAATAGATATGAACACATACTCCATAGTGCGAAATAAAACCAAACTAATCCAAATCCCAATCCATAACGCCATAATCTCCAAACGAAAATAATACTACTAAGCCGATTAACAAATCGAACCAACTTGGAAAATTTTCTTCAACTCGTTCAAATCATAAATACCAAAATCAATACGGAAACATGGATCGATAAAACAAAACCTTCAAACCTTCAACTTGTTCAAATGATTACAACGTAAACTAAATCTATTCCATATTGTTGCTGCTTTCGTTATTTAAGCGCCTTATGTTAGGCTTTTGTGTGGGCTTCAGATCATCTTCTTGTTACTGGGCCTAGTGTTGATGGGCCAAATTGAGTCTTGGGCTGGTTGTTAACATGTCTTGAACCTTTAATAAATATGGGTCGGTCCGACCCATATAAATGGTGTCTGGTCGGCCCAATAAAAGATGAAGGCATCGTTGGATCTGATATTTCGTGCTCCTTCTAATCCCGTGCTCCTTCTAACTAATTATTGATTTCGTTATTTTATAACTTTAGGGATAATAGAACACAGTGGCATTTCCGATTGTGAATGCCCAAAAAGGATAAATTCATCGTCCCCGATTTTTCACTTATTCCAAACCAAGCTTAAAATGAAATCACCGCTAATTATGAGTTAAGATGCTAACACTACTCATATTTGCAACTTGTGAACTTTTCACTCCCGACAATTATTATATCTTAGGTGTATGTGCCTAATTTTGAATTTCATCCATGGATCATACGTTTTGCAACTTTCTATGTTTCACGTTCCACCTGAGAATAATTGAGTTTGAAGGCGAGATCATCCCAATGTAGGACTTTCGTTCGGCACATCCAACCCTTGCGGCTAAGTGACCGGGCTTTTGACACCTCACGGAGACTAGTATCGGGACTCACAGCTGAGGTTTCAAAATTCGATTTTCCTGTACACTTAGCTTATAAAATAGAATAGCAAAGTTCTATAAGCAATTTTTGAATTTAACAAAGAGATATTTTATTTATTAATTCAACTTAATATTAAACATTTGATGCAATTGTAACACTCGGACCTTTTGAGGCTGCAACATCGGTTGTGTGCGCAAGATGCAACAACTTTTATCAGTCTTGGATTTATGTATTTTTTCTGTGGGCTTTTTTTAAGAAGGCTTGTAAACATCGGTCTTGACATTGTGAGCCGGACAAGATACATCAAACTTTTTATTAGCCCTCAATTCTATACTTTATTATGTTTTTTTTTTCATTTTTTCTTCATCATGTTTTTTTGATATAGGAAGACGTTCTTTTGAAAAATCAAGTATAAATTTGAATAATAAGGCTAAGTTTTTGCTATGGACTATATAAAATTTTTGATTAAGTTTTTAATTTCCTCCAAAAGTAGGCATGTATATTAATCAGGTTAAGAGGCTTATGGGAGAAAATGCCACCAATTACAACATGACTTTATGTAATTCCAAATATTCCTTGTTTTTTAGCATCCAAATCATTACTCAACACTTCATTTTTCGATTCTTCGCGAATATTCGCGGACCGCTTTTGTCTAAATGTTAAGGAACATGTTGAGATACTCAACTCGCTTCGACTGAGTCAAAATTTAATCTTATTCTACACAGCAGGGAAAGTCAAAATTGTGAACAAAAACACTTATTTTATTTTGAATTTTTTAAATTTTTTTTTTTTTTTTTTTGGTATTTTTAAATTTTTAGTCGGTAATAGGGCTTAAGTGAAACAACGGCTGCAAGGCCATAATTAAATTCGAGGGACCCCAACACTTATACTAGAACTAAACATTGTCCTCAATGTTTTAAAGGGTACCTACGTCATACTAAAGTCGTTTATGAATTATGCTAAAGATAAACGTTGTCGAAAAGATTTGGATATTGGATTCCAAAATGTGTGAGGTATGTGAAGCTCGAGTGAATGAAGGACATAACCGCGAGCACGAGAGTCATCACAATCCGGGAAATCCTGGACAATAAACCACAAAAACACAAGCAACGAGGAATAGAAGAGGCCGAGCTCTATTTACAAACAAAACAAAAAACATTATCATTACTACTAAGCTAGCCATACTATACTACGATAACTTACTAGGATAAACTTGGGGAGGGGTGCCTCCCTACGAAGCGCTTTGTTTTAGGTCACTTTGCTTGACAATCCCCCTTACACTTGAGCTTTGGTTTTTTCAAGGGGGATAGAAGTAGGGATGACGAAACTCCCAAATTTTGAGTGTTGTATCAATGAATAACATAGGGCTTTTCTGATGAAACGGTTGGAAGGCTTTAAAGACCGAAGTGGTAGAGAAGAGAAGTTTTCTTCTTAAAGCTAAGAAACAACAGTGATTGAAAACTTTGGACATATTTTCGATGAAATGGAAGTAAGGTATCATCACGGGAGAATGAGTAGAAAAAATAATTCGTGGTTTCGACTTCAATGCTTAACCGGATCTTTAAATTTGTTCTATCTCCGAAAGGAGAAGAAACATCAAGATCGGATCCGAGATCATTAAGAGAGGGAATGAAGTTGAAATCTAATTGAAGGGGCGAGTGGACTGTGGGCAAATTTTAAGGCACATCAATGGGATGTCTTCCACCACCTATCCAATAGGTTAATCTCCTGATACTCGGGATAATCAACATGAAATGATTCGAACTCGGGAAGGAAAGTAGAATTATCGTCATCTTCAGAGTCGAAATCATCACTCTCAATACCCGGTGGTATTGAGTCATTCAACCAATCAAGCAAGATGTCAATTTCCTCTCTAAGTGAGTCACTATCCTCGACCGGGTATTTGAGTTGGAGGGAAAGTCTCGATAAAATTTTCAGAATTATAAATTCTTCCATGAGGCGGGAGCGAAGTGTTATCATATAGCAAACTCTCCAAAAAGAAAAATATCACCCCAGGATAGGTTGTATTATCTTTCCCGGTGGAATTGATTGGAGACGAGTGAGTTCATCAGTACGAACTCATGAGAAGTAAAATCAATCTTTGTAAGAAGAATCAAACACGAAGTATCTCGATTAGCAAAGATTCTTATGATCGGAAATTCGAATAAACAGGAATCGATTCCTGGGAATATTGAAGTGATACTTTCTATAAGCCTCATCATCAATTGGACTACCTCTTCTAGATCAAAAGAGGATTGGAAGATATTGTGATTCCTCCTTCATCACTAGGAAAAATGAAAAAATAAAGGCCTCATCGTCATTAGACATCAAAGAGAGGGTTGAGAACATTTCGTTAAGTTATCACAAACGAGCACTATCACACTCCTTTATCGATATCGGGAAATTCATAAGGCTTCACTTAGGGGTTGGGGAAACAAGGTTTTCAACACTAGACTTTATGAATTCGGTCCGATTTCCGTTTTCCAGCATTGTGTCGAGATGCTCATCTCCATTATGAAAGAGTCAACCGGGTTCTTCTACGGGTTGATAACGCGGTTGTGATTGCAACACACGGAGGAAGTCTAGAAATAATATTATCTTTCAAAGGAATAGATCTTTCCTCGTCATCATCATCATCGTAGCAAACGGGAATCTTCCAATATCGAGCTTTAGCTGCTTGCTCTTCTTCAATTCGTTTTTCTTCTTCCTTTTTGTTTGTTCTTGCACAACCATATCACACAAATGGATGTCATTTTGCTCCATAAGCTTGGTTTTGAGAATGAGAAAACTCATTTTGAGCATTGATAAGGCTATTTTGAACATTGGACGACTTTGGATGATTGACGTTATATTGCGGGGGTCGAAATTGTCTAACCAATAGAATAGAATCTTTGCAAGAATTTTGGCTCATGATAATAGTCTTCATTCATCGATTGAATGAAAAAAGTCTCATAGGGAGGGACCCCCAATAATCTTCACAACAAGTATTTGTTGTGGAAAACTCGGTGATAGTTTGTGGAAAATAATCAAATGTTTTGATTGAAACAAGGTCCTGATTGTAGACAACGGGAGACTTGAGGTGGACAATCGTTACCGTATTGAGAATCTTTCCCACATCATATCTCACAAGAGTATGGTACGTATGGGGTTGTGGGGATGGTTTGCAAACTTGGAGAATCGTTAGAAGTGTACGGAGTGAAAAATTGATTTGCTGTTCCATTTCCAAACTGTACACTAAAAACATAACTACAATCATATTCATTACAACACGATTGTTGCATGTACCCATAAAGACATTTTGTTGCAACATTTGAAAATTTTGTTAGGATCTCCTTTAAGGTTTGATTTGTAGCATGGTTTCGGATTTAGAGATATTGGAATTTGCGTGGACAATTGTAACAATAATGAGCACCTTTCCAACAAGACTTACTATGTAAATCGTTGACTAAAAAGATATCGTTCTATCTATCAGCACACTCGTAACAACAATTGTGGTTAATTTATGGAGGACTTTGTGAAGAATTTATACCGGGGCCTTGTTTGACAATGAATGGCTCTTGATTAACAAAGTTAGTATCGTCATCGGATGACTTGGAAGTGTCTTGGAAGTCTTGAAAAACTTCCTCCAATGTCTTTCGTATTAGAGCACATTGTCGACAATATAGACCATGAACCGGGTCTCCACAATCGAGACAAATTTTTTCAATTTTAGGGGTCAGTTCAGACGCCTCTTAAATAGTGGGTACTGGGAAACAAGAATCTTGTCTTCAAGACTCCCTTTTGAACAACCACAGTCTCCAGTGTACAAAGTTCCACAAGACGAGCATTCTTTAATCGCGTAAAGGGGATTTAAACGATAGTCGAATGACGCCATAAGAATTAAACAATTTAGAGGGATAAGAAAAGAATTAAATAAATAAGAAGGTAAAGAGAAAAAGAATTAAATGAATAAGAGGGTAAAGAGAATAAGAATTACGAAATAAGAGGATAGAGAAGAAATATTTATAGATTTTTAAATAAATAAATTATGAAAAAAAAAATTAAAATTAATAAAGAAAAATATTTTAGATTTTTATTTTTTATGATAAAGAAAAAATATTTTTGGGTTGTTTAATATTTTAAAGGAAAAGAAAAAATTTAAATAAAATGAATGACAAAAAAATATTTTTGGATTTTTTTTAATATTTTTTTTGTCGAAAATTATAACTTTACGAAGATGAAAGGATCTTCAAGGCACGACACAAACTATCCCGTAAAATCGCCTACACCTCTCCCGGAAAACGGCGCCCTAAATATGATTCGTTATTAAATATATATAATAAATTATATAAAATACCAAATTGTAATAGTTTAGAGAGTATCCGTTTAGATAAGAATCACTTTAGAAAAAAATGATAGTCTATCTTCTGGTGCATTTCACGGCAGATGAGATGAATTGAAATTCTCGAGATTGTTTGTTTTGATGTCTTGAATGGCAAATATTTTGGTTTTAGTTTTAAAACTAAAAAATATGTAAATATAATATAATAAAGCTTAAAATATACTAAACAGGCAATGCTCGGCTAAATTAAAATCAACGGACAATGACAATTAATATTTGTATATCTATAAAATTATCTAATATTTATTCTTAGATTTTAAACCACAATATGATACTAAAACTGTTCTACATAATTAATTTATACGAAAAGGCTTGCTAAGGACGTTGATCTGTTCATTAAGTGCGGGTAGATCTAAACGATGTAAATTCTTTAAGATAAACAAGTTTAAAGAAATTAAATGACAAGTAAAGTATAATGCTTTTTTTGTTTAATAAATGTCATGTATTGAAATTGCATTAATTAAAAGACGGTATGTAATATTGAAAAATTTGTATGAGTCTATTAATTTTTTTTTTTTAAACCTTTTAAATCGCATTAAATTCCAAATTCACACAATCATTATCATGCATTATGTTTTTACTCACATTACTAATAACGAATTTCAATTAAAACTTCATAGCATTTAACTGGAAAAATAAATCCTACCACTAAGCATGGCAACTTAAATGGAAAAATAATTGATAAACATGTTAAAATAAAACTACACTAATTAAATGGTAATAATCGACCGAAACATGAAACATAATCTAACAATAATAAGCATAACTACGCTACGGATAACCACTAAAGCAACAATAATAATGACTAAGCTAAAATGGAGATAAGCATAAAATAAAGAAATAAAAGAGATAAGGAAAAGGTGAAACCCGGAATTAGCTCGGCTTGACCCGGAGACAATAGATATGAACACATACTCCATAGTGCGAAATAAAACCAAACTAATCCAAATCCCAATCCATAACGCCATAATCTCCAAACGAAAATAATACGACTAAGCCGATTAACAATGGACAAAATGTATCTAAAAAAATGAAGATAAGGTTTCCGTTTCCTGCTACTCTATCCACACGAAAAAAAATACAAGACAGAAATAATAAAAAAAAACTATGCAAAAGAAAACAAAGATAGATTCCCATATTGTTGCTGCTTTCGATTATTATAAGCAGCCTAAGTTAGGCTTTTGTGTGGGCTTCAGATCATCTTCTTGTTACTGGGCCTAGTGTTGATGGGCCAAATTGAGTCTTGGGCTGGTTGTTAACAAGTCTTGAACCTTTAATAAATATGGGTCGGTCCGACCCATATAAATGGTATCGGGTCGGCCCAATAAAAGATGAGGAATCGTGGATCCGTTAATTTCTTGCTCTTCTAATCCATTGCTCGGTAAATATTTATGACTTCGTCTTGGCTTTGAATTTTTTTTTTGACTTTGACTTTCTGGCTTTGACATTGACTTTTTGCACCCAAATCCAAATCCCAATCCATAACGCCATAATCTCCAAACGAAAATAATACTACTAAGCCGATTAACAAATCGAACCATCTTGGAAAATTTTCTTCAACTCGTTTAAATATTTAATTACGTAAAATCAATACGAAACATGGATCGATAAAACACCTCAAAACTTCAACTTGTTCAAATGATTACAACGTAAACTAAATCTATTGCAATAAATCGAAGCAAAGTAATTAACCCGAATCAAAGTAATCGAAAGCGAACTAAACCAATTGATGAAATCTTAATATAACAAAAAAAACTGATGGTTGGAAATTAAGAATAAATCACCGACCCGTGATCTATCTAATCTACACTACCTATTTTCTATTGCTAAAAAAAGGTACATAAAAAATGAAGATAAGGTCACGTTTTTTATGAAAAATGGAATGAAATAATCTATAATATTTGCTCCCTCTTTTGTTCCCTATCTGCTATTCGATCCAAAAAAAAAGATAGACTAAAAAAATGACAAGATAATGAAATGATAAGATTTATCGAGTGCTGCTGCTGTTTTATTTGACAAAAAAAAAATAATAAATAATGGACAAAATCTATCTAAAAAAAATAAAGATAAGGTTTCCGTTTCCCGCTACTCTATCCACACGAAAAAAAATACAAGACAGAAATAATAAAAAAAAAACTATGAAAAAGAAAACAAAGATAGATTCCCATATTGCTGCTGCTTTCGTTTATTATAAGCAGCCTAAGTTGGGCTTTTGTGTGGGCTTCAGATCATCTTCTTGTTACTGGGCCTAGTGTTGATGGGCCAAATTGAGTCTTGGGCTGGTTGTTAACATGTCTTGAACCTTTAATAAATATGGGTCGGTCCGACCCATATAAATGGTGTCGGGTCGGCCCAATAAAAGATGAAGGCACCGTTGGATCCGATATTTCGTGCTCCTTCTAATCCCGTGCTCGGTAAATATTTATGACTTCGTCTTGGCTTTGAATTTTTTTTGACTTTGACTTTCTGGCTTTGACATTGACTTTTTGCACCCTTTCCAATCCCGTGCTCGGTTTTGTCCGGTTTTTTTCTTTATTTTTGTCCTTTTCTTGATATCCGTACCTGCACATACACAAACACAAAAACAAGCATATATTTGCAATTTTATTATGTTTTTGGTCATTTGGACTCGTTTTTCACGGTAAAAGATATGTATAAAATAACGAATACCAAATTCCCCCATACTAAACTATTGCCGTGTCCTCACGCAATGTTATGAAGTAAACACTTACAAAACCAAGACTCTCGATCCCCCTCGACTAATAACCTTGAAAAGTAGCTAAGTATGCATCGAGGGAAATTTAAGAATCAAAAGCTTTGACAAGCCCCGTTTTTACCATTTTCTAAATACATACTCTTATTCCTACACATATTTTTGTATTTTTCATATTAAGCAACTAACTAACTTATTTGACTTTCGTTATTTTATAACTTTTAGGGATCATAGAACAAGATGCATTTCGATCCGAGAATGCCCCAAAAAGGATAAATTCATCGTCCCCGATTTTTCACTTATTCCAAACCAAGCTTAAAACGAAATCACCGCTAATTATGAGTTAAGATGCTAACACTACTCATATTTGCAACTTGTGAACTTTTCACTCCCGACAATTATTATATCTTAGGTGTATGTGCTATTTTGAATTTCAACCATGGATCAACGTTTTGCAACATTCTATGTTTCACGTTCCACCCGAGAATAATGAGTTTGAAGGCGAGATCATCCCATGTAGCGACTTTCGTCTCGGCACATCCCAACCTTGTGGTTAAGTGACCAGGCTTTTGACACCCCACAGAGACTTATATCGGGACTCACGGACCTTAGGTTTCAAAAACTCTCAGACACATAACTTATAAAATAGAATAGCCAAAGTTCAAAAGCATATTTGAATTTAACAAAAAGAGATCTTTACACACATGAGCTCTTAAGATTTCCAAATAATCCTTGTTTAGCATCCAACTCATACTTAACACTATCATTTTTTGTTCTTCGCAAATATTCGCGAACGCTTAGCCTAAATGTTAAGGAACAAGCTAGAGCTCAACACGCTCGATTGAGTCAAAATTTACTCATATTCTACCCCGCAGGAAAGTCAAAATTGTGACAAAACACTTATTTTGTTTTTGAAAATTTTTAATTTTTTTTCATTTTTTTGAAATTTTGGTGGTAAAAACAGGATTACGTGAGAACAACGGCTGCAGGCATAATCAAATCGAAGATCCCCCCATACTAGAATGAAACATTGTCCTTAATGTTTTAAGAAGGGTCTCTACGTAAATCCTAAGCCGTTTATGAATTATGCTAAAGATAAACGTTAGTCGATAAGATTAGGATATCGGATTCCCAAATGAAGCTGAGGATGTGAAGCTCTTGTGATCGAAGGACAAAAACCGCGAGCATGAGAGGCTTCAAAAATCCAGGACAATAAACCACAAAACACAAAACACGAAAAAGGTAGAGGCGAGCCTCATCACAACACATAACACTTATTAGCAATAAGAAAGAAGATAGAATGGATAAGCATGGGTTGCCACCCACGAAGCGCTTGTTTTTGTTAACCGAGTCTTGAGCCTGACTCGACCCCGAATTCATTGGTCCATGGGGGAGCAAGTGGAAGATAAAATCTCCATCGGACTTTCATTCAAGTGGTTTGGATAAACATTGAATTTTATGAAAGTTCCACTCTGATGAGATACACCCGGCATAAAAGAATGATAAATGGAGATGCCGGGGTCAAAAATGGTATCTTCATTCCCACAGGAGAGAAGATATGGAGGAGCAACTGGATACGTGAGAAAAGGAAGAAAGATCCATACAATATAAGCGAAGAGAGGTTCACTTAAAAGTATGAAATCCAGATTAAGGGTGGGATGGGTGGGTAAAACATTAGGCACATGAACTCTTGGTTCTCTTGTTGGGAGAATATCCTCCACCACATCCATTGTAAGATTGCCCAGCTCGGGCTCAATCTTAAAGCAGAAATGATCATACTCCGGTGGAGATATGATGTGAGCGAGTTCATCGGCGAACTCCTCATGATAAAAATCACTCCTATCGGCAGGAGGAATTGGATTGATCGAAAGATCAAAGATGAACGAATCATATTGAGAAAAATCAGCATGAGTAGTGGTACTGCCACTACTCTTTTCTTTAATATGATCGTCATCAGAATAGAAAGCTTCATAATCCAGAAAAGAATAATCAGAACGGGTAGTGGTGCTGCCACTACTATTCTCTTCCAAATCAAAGCAAAAAGTTTCAGATTCGGGTAAAAAATTATCAAAGGTGTTAGTCTCTTCCAAGAAAAGGTTAAGAGATGTGGAGGAAGACTTGGTCATAACATCGGAAGATGGAGTGGGATTATCTTTTAATGCTTCGATGTTAGCAATAAGAAGATTGACATTCAACAATTTTTCACGAAGGATATCGTCTTTGATTGTTAGAAGAATATCATCATCGATCCCTCCAACTTCCGGGATAACAATCTCAACCACCTCTAAGCTGACGATCTCAGCATCAGGAGTTGATGCATCGACATAATCGATGTTCTCATAAGAATCGTCCTCACTCGAAGAATAATCATTGTTGGAATCGATGATAGTCTCAGAATGTTCTTTGAAAGCTTCAAGAGGGGTAGGATTGTTACAAAGAGGCACATCACACACATTGTCGGGAATACCCTCGGACTCACTTGGGATTAGGACAAGGTTCTCAACACTAGACTTTATTACTTCGTCTGATTCCGTTGCCGGAATAGTGTCAAGATGCTCGTCCCCCATACTTAGAGAGTTAACGGGCTCCTTGGTTGCTAAGTCGGGTGTGATTGCAATGGTATAGTCCTCGTCATCATCGTAGCAAATGGGAATCTTCCAATATCGATCTTTAGCCGCTTGCTCTTCCGCAATTCGCTTTTCTTCTTCCTTCTTTTGCATATATTGACCAACCATATCACATAAGGATGTCATTTGCTCCATAAGCTTGTTTTGAGAATTGAGAAAGTCATTTTGAGCATTGAAGATTGGATGATTGACGGTATATTGCGGGGGTTGAAATTGGTCAAAACCAAAAGAATTAGAATCATAGCAAGAATTTTGCTCATGATAATAGTCTTCATTCATCGGTTGACATTGAAAAGTCTCATGAGGACCCCCACAATCTTTACAACAAGAATATTGTTGTGGAAAACTCGGTGAAGTTTGTGGAAAATAATCAAAGTTTTGATTGAAACACGGGTCCTGATTGTAGACAAACGGGACTTGAGGTGGACAATCGTAACCGAAATGAGAATCGTTCCCACATAACTCACAAGAGTATGGTACGTATTGGGGTTGTGAAGGATGGTTTGCAATACTTGGAGAATCGTTAGAAGAGTACGGAGTTGAAAAATTGATTGGTGTTCCATTTCCAACAGTACAATAGAAACAAACTCCATCATATTCATTACAACCACATTGTTGGCACGTACCCAAAAGACATTGTTGTTGCAAACTTTGCAAATTTTATAGGATCTCATTAAGGTTTTGATTGTAGCATGGTTCCGGATTAGAGATAATCGGAATTTGCGGTGGACAAGTGTAACCATAATGAGTACCTTTCCCACAAGACTTACAAGTGCATCGTTGACAAAAGATATCATCTAACGAATCACCACACTCGTAACAACAATTGTGGTTAATTTGTGGAGGACTTTGTGAAGAATTTACACCGGGGCCTTGTTTGACAACGAATGGCTCTTGATTAACAAAGTTAGTATCGTCATCGGATGACTTGGAAGTGTCTTGGAAATCTTGAAAAACTTCCTCCAATGTCTTTCGTATTAGAGCACATTGTCGACAATATAGACCATGAACCGGGTCTCCACAATCAAGACAAATTTTTTCAATTTTAAGGGGTCGTTGAGACAAGTCGGGTACGGGAACAAGAATCTTGTCTTCAAGACTCCCTATTGAACAACCATAGTCTTTAGTTTGCAAATTTCCATAAGACGAACACTCTTTAATCGCGTAAAGGGGATTCAAACGACGATCGAGTGACGCCAAAAGAATTAAACAATTGAGGGTTAAGAAAAGAATTAAATGGATAAGAAGAAAAAGAAGATTATTTTTGGCTTTTCGAGTTTTTTAAGAAACATATTTAATTAACGGACAAAATGAGATAAGACAACTTAAAACAATAATCAACTTGTTTCACGGTAGCTCTCTAAAAGAAAAACGCACAAAGGAGCGGAGGAGCGGGAAAGCGCGAAGATATTAAAAACCTTCTCCTTTCGGGTCGTAGTTCCTCGGAACAACCCTCCTTATACCCCTCTTATAGTTTGTTTATCAATTAAAGGTGAGCCATATTTCACAAGTGACACAAAGGCAAGCTTTAAATCTTTTGTTCGGGAACTTATTATGATAATGCTTCAGTTGAAA